>JABFOX010000916.1:0-14450 GCA_022817665.1 Axea sp. ZL-2020
TCTTCATAGAGCAAATTTAATAACTTATTGCAAACAAAGAAAGCAGTAATAAAAATCAAAATATAGGAAATGATAACAGTAATAAAAGACAAAAATGTTATTAATTAAAGATAAAATACAGAAAAATCTAAGTAAAATTTATTATGGTTTATTTTCAGAATCGAAATAATAACAATATAATTGTAAAAAAACCTCTTCATAAACAAAGACGCAACATTAATTAATCAATTTCTCACAATACAAATTAATGATCAGAACCATGGCAAAGTTAACATTTTTAACTAGGATACATAATTTTGTTTGCAATAAGTTATTAAATTTACACTATGAAGAAATGTAATAAATTGTATCGTAAATCTTTGAAAATGGATTGGTAAACGATCTTAAACGTCAGATTAAAATTAATAAAATGGAACCAAATACTTGATGTTCAATTCATTAACATTTTTTAAATAACAATTATACTTATTTCTAATGGCCTTAAAAAATAATACAATAATTCATACATAAAATAAAGAAAAGAATAAATATGCATAAATAAAAGTTGAAATTGTTATCAAGCTTAATTCAAAGTGTTCTTTGTTATAAATATTTTGCTGTTATTAGTATTATTGTTATTGTTGTTATTTATTATCTCAATCGTACGTCCATTGGTAAAAAATATTTTTGCTATACAATTTTGGAAAATATTAAAAGAATTCAATCAGATAATTAGAACAAAGCAAAAAAACGTTTTTACAGATGACTGTAATAAGCATTGACACACGGAATTCAATTTTTAAAGGAATTTCAAGAATCGCGGTGCCCTTATTTCATTCATAATGAAACATTTATATCAAAGTGTATAAAAGCTTTTTTACATTGTAAGATAAAACCTTACGTACGATGATGTAAGAGCTTTTTCATAAAATTACACAAGATTTAATAAAAAGTTTACAGTTCGATCATTCCTGAATGCTTTAAACAAAACGATTTTTTTTTTTTTATCAACCTAGCACACTACAAAAATCCGAGAAACACTGTAGAATTTCTCTTGCGCTTTATCTGTACCGCTTTTTTTATATCAAAATTTACTCTCAATATTTCGTAACCGAATCGTTCGTTGGAATTATTGGACATATTTCGGATATTTTCACGATGTTATAATTTTAAATACTATTCCTTTACCCACTATAAATGAAACATCTCAACTTCAAAATTATCGACTTGTGGAAAATTGAAATCGCAAGAGAAAACGCCGGCTTTCGAAAGGTAATTTCGCCTTTAATCTTTATCTCGGGCATCTTTTGAAATGTTCAATAAGTCTGAAAATACGTGTTATTATTGCGCGCATATACATTCACGTTCGAAGAATACGCCCGCGCATTAAAAAAACATTAAATTCCTCTTCAAATACGCAAAGGTGCAGGATGAAAGGCGGAAGAGTGGAAAGTGTAAACCAGGTTTCTGCACATTCCGGATTAGTGTCTAATATTGCGCAAAAAAAAGAGCGCTTTTTATGACGAAGTCATAAGCGTCTTTCGCGTAACGTCACGTTTCGCACACGGATAAATTTTTGCGACAGGGAAATTAAAACCAGCCTGTTGAATAGAAAGACAAATATATTTCGTACGAAAAGAAAAAAGAAATTCGTAGTTACAACTCGCTTGTCTTGCGTTTAATTTTTGCACAGTAGTTAGGAGAATGATTAAACCGAACGAATGTTTGGGGAATTATTTTTGCTAGATTGCAACGGTTAAAACTCTCGCTTTGTCATCAGTTTTTTTTTTTTTTTTTTCTTTTTTTTGTGTCTCTTTCGACTAATTCTGAAAGAACTAATTTTTTAATTTGAAATATCCATTCATGAGTAATACAAAGTTGATGATAAAAAAAAATTCAAACGCGGTCTAAAAATGTTGTAATATTTGTGCTCGTACTGGAGATAAAAATAAGGAACCCAAAATCATCCGCTATTCAGAGTTTCAATTATGCCGTGCTTTATTTCAATTATACAGCTTTCTCGCATTTCGAATCCACGCATTTCATTTTCATGAATAATAATTATGAAGTTTTTACAACATAACATTTTTATGTAATTACTTTTTATAACGAAATTATTCAAAGTATCTTATCTTACATTTTATTATTCGAATAAAAACAAAGCTTATTTCAAATTGAACACAACTTTTTAATCCGACATTTTCTCCATTTATGCATTTGCCTATGCAACCCCGCAATCTTCAATTTCAGTATTAAATCATTTGTATTCAGAGAAAAAGAAAGTTACACTTCTTTAATATGTTGTTACAATTTTGTGATAAACCAGCGCAGTTGCCATTAATTAAATCGCGGTTTAAAGTTCCAAACTCAAACTTTTAGTTAAGAAAATAAATTAATGATCATATCAAATTTGATTGGCTTTTGATTTCGATTCCGCTCGAACAAGTTTTAATGGATGTTTAATGCACGTCAACTAGAATGTTCCATGTTTCCGTAAAATCGAACTGTCCCTTTTTAAGTACCGCATTAAATATTTACGCTGGATTTATAGACGCCGCGTTGCCGAATACCAATTACCGTTATTACATTTTATTCTCCGACGCTTTTCACCATCGAGGAATTGTTCAAACGGCCGATATTCGCGCCTGAAAAATTTGGAACATCGAAAAATCATTGAACCGAATTCCTGATTCTTTGACGCCGATTTCTCACGAATCACGAATTACGGAGTCTCGAAAATCGTTCGTACAATTTAGATGGAAATTTCAAAAGAAAACCACGCCGTCGATAAAGGAGTGGTTCATGACGTTCTTTTAAGAAGCGCAATTTTCTGCACGAAAAGTCATCACGGGTCCCTTTTGTATACAAATTTAAACATTTCAGAAGTCGGTGTTTGATAAGAGATAAAGTTATTTCGCGTCAATTCAGCATACTGATTATACCGAAATTTCAGGGAGGTCTGGCTCTGTGCCATTTTCTTTGCTGTGTTGCTTTCGCAAAATTCAAACAATACTCGGTACTCGACTCCTGATGTTTTCCTACTTATGATTTACCTTTGACCGGAATCAATCGTAATTATTTTATTTGCTTCCGCGCTTTCCGCTTCACGTGTGTGCCGAAATGCGGTGTCTTTTTCCCGTGCAAGTTTCTCGTGTGTGGTATTTTTTCCAAAATAGCCCTTTTATGAACAAATCGACCATTTCGATACTTATAAATATGAATGTGCTGTGCTTTTTTAAACATGCATACAATTGAACATTTCATTATCTATAAATATGAATTTATCTCGTTCTTTTTTTTTTATGTGCTTTTATTGTACATTTTTTTTCAAAGCCCAAAACTGATGCAAAACTGCCTTTTAAACTCATTTATTATTGACCAAGTTTCAGTGCGTTATTTATAATCGAACAAAATGTAATTTTTTAGCAATATTTTTCCCTCGTATCCGTTTTATCGAAAATCACTCTTCAAACCCATTCATTTTTACAAGCGCGATAACACTTTGCCCGAGCATTTGTTTTTGTATTTTCAACCGAATGCTTTGAGAGCAGCACGAAAATAGTTTTGCATATTATTATTCAATTTTCAGACAGTTTGTAATACCGTTTGCAAAAGCACAACATTTTTCTCGAGTCAAATTCGTTTATGAGCTTTCCTTTATCTGCAAATGCGAACTCATCGTACGGTTCAGCAATGCAAAAAGCGTTACAAATGTACGCGTGAAACAAAACCAAAGGGGCGAAATTGAAACTACCGATTGTGAACCCGTTAATCAACCTCGTTGAACGATTCGAATTCCATCCGATAATTGATTAAAAACAAGCGTCATCGAAGACACTTTTAATTCGTAATTGAATCCTTGCTCTCAGACTTCGCATTTACTCATCAAAACCCTTTGACGTTTTTTTCCGAAATAAACCCTCTTTCAGGAACTCTGAGAAAGTATCCGGGTCATGAAGCACGGTGAATGCACTGTGCCGGCGTAGGTTTAGGCCGGTGCACCCGCATCTTGTGCACTTCTGCATGAGAGAATAAAAGCCGAAATGCGTGATTGGCGTATTAGGATTTTCTTTGACGATGGTCACGTGCTACCTTCTGACGTAACGCCAAACATTACACAAACGCTCAGCGATCGATGAAATCGATTATTCGTTGAGCGATTAAGTTGCGGATGACGTCAAAGATAAGACAAGGCAAAATGTGCACAAACAGTGTTAGAGGAATGCTCGCAGAGTTGCCACAAGCGTGACGCCGGGCTTCGTTTTTCAAGTTTTTCGTCCGACTAAATTACGTTTCGCGTCGCCGAACGGAGTTAACAGTTCGCGAGGGCTTAAAAGACCGTTCGGTGCGTCGTCTTAGAACGATGACAGGCTCGAGTCTGACTTTGGGCTTCGTAATAATAGTAACAGGAATGATAACAACGACGAAAGCGAAAATAATGATATTTGTTTAATTCGCAGATAATGGCAGGGTGGAGTGATTCGCACAAATTTACATTTCTGCTCCTGATTGCGGCAACGGTGTCCTCGTCCCTGAAATGTGATCGACTGTTACCAGGAGTGACAGTGGAGCGTACAAAACTAGACGATGAATTTCGAGTAATTCTGTCGAACTTGAACCGCACGGATGTTTACAAAACGTACATGCCGAACACTAAATACTTGAGTAAGTGTAATTAATCCTTTGTCCTACTGTCCTTTTTGTACCTCGTTATTTAAGTTTCGCATTAGAATCTGCAATCGGTTTAAAGTAAAACGTTTCCGGTGAGTCGTAGCCTCTCGCTCTTAAAAAGACCGAGAAGAAGATTTAGTGTAGAACTATTTCCAAAAAATAGTGTACATTAAAAAGCATTTTGCAGGTCGCATCCAACATCGTATTTGTGGACATCGGTACCTTGGGTAGTGATATTTGAACTGTTGTCAATCATCGTATAAATTATATTAGTTTTGATATGAAAACTGGTATTCAAATTAGTGCGAGATGTAATATCTTTTATCATCATCATCACCGTTGTTATTATTATTATTATCATTATTATCATCATCATTATTATTATAAATAGAAAAATTCCGTTAACAAAAATGGATTATTTTGCAAGCAAATAAAATTCATCTGTATGAACTGCAGTCCAATTAAGGTAATCGGATGTTCGAAAGTATTTTTTAGTACGTTATTGTAAATTCATTTTAGAAATTAGTTTGATGATTTGGTGAATGCCATTAACAGAAATGGATCTTTTGTATGCAAATCACATCCATTTGCAATAATTAAAGCACCTTTTCCGGTATAAAAATTTGAAAAGCTGTTTCATTTATTTTGAATATTTATTCTATTTCCTTGATATTCTTTATCTGAAATAAATTATGTTACACTGGGTACATTTATGTCGTGTCTTTCATTTATTTATTATTAATGTACCATGCGTTATATTGTAATATAATAAAGTAACATTTTTATAATAAAATTTAGTTTGCTTTTATGTAAAAATAACGAATATTGTATACACAGTACAATTAATGAGGAATTAATTTTTGAACGTTGTAGAAGTATTTTGCGAATAAGCAAAATTGGTCTTTTGATGTGTCAAATGTTAGGAACGTTTCATACAAAGTGCAGTACTGATCAAGTTACCGCTTATTCCGTTGTTTTATATTAAAGACGCAATATTAATTAAAACGGGCGATTTTATATCAGCAGTTTGTTATTCCAAATGCAAACATAACTGATTGGTGAACAGAATCATAAATGGAGATGTGTATGCAATAATTTCGAGCGCTGTTCAGCCTGTAGTCATGTAAATTAATTTGATTTAATGCGTCGTATTAACATAAGCGCTTGGTTTTGATCAAAATTATTCATCTGATATTTTAAAATAGTTTCAAATGTGGCATAAATCAACATTATTCCGATATAATTATTTAGTATAATTCAATCACATACCAAAAATTATTAAGAAATGTTTAATCATAATCTTTCATTAAGCATCAGACAATTTGCAAATAATTAATTACAGTCAATTATCGAAAAAAAACACTGGCATTAAAAACAAACCTATTGGAAATGTAAACAAATTTTACAACAAATGATTCAACTTTTTTAAATAAACAACATTTGTTTATTTAATAAACAAGTGTCATTTACCGTGGCCGGGCTGCGGAGACGCAGTTTTAGAATTTTTATTTAAAAAAAAATTTTGGTAATTAATTCAAATCAGTGAGTTGAACAAAATGCAACATGGTTTTAAAGCAAATCATATGGTTCATTAATTCATTGAACCAGATTCTACATCCTCCTCGATTACTCTCTGATGCGAGGCAAACAAACGACTGTATCTGGCGAAGAATGCTTTTCAGAAGCTAACTTTAGTACACGTGTAGTGTCCGTACATTGCTCGCATGCAAGTTGTTGAATATTGTTCTGATTTAAGAAAATAAATTGTTCTTCTCAAAGAAGGAATATTAAAGCTCAGAAAATTGTCGATATTTGAAATCATCAGTTGTGTTATCAAACAGATTTTGAAATTCATACAAAAGAGTTTGGTTTGTATTAAACAATATTTTTTTATAGAAAACCTATATTTTAAATACCAAAGGTCATTGTAACAGCAATAAATATTAACATCTGGTTTCCCTTTACCTCATAGTTATTTTAGTTATAAATAAACGTAAGCAATCTCATTTGTCTTATAACTGGGATAAAGTATAATTTATACTTATGCTTCTGAACATCGTTTTTACAACAAAAATATGTAAATAAATGGGATCCTTGACTGGCACAATTTGCATTTTTTATGTAATCGGCTTATTAAAAAATAAATGTTTTAAATTATATCACCTTTGAAATTACTTCGTCAGTTTTAATATTGTTTGTAACAGATTGAATAGTTATTCATAAAATTAAAGTAAATCTTATTTTGCATTATTGTTAGTTATTTATTATAATTTACATCGCATAAAAACATAAAAATCTATCCGCAGGATTATTTTAAATTGCGTCGTTATTGAATTCAGCAAATCGAATACTACTAAATAAACATCTTAATTTCCATGCGATCCCATTTTGTCCAACAAATGGCCATGACTGGATATTTTCCAAAACTACGAGTATTTATAGCTCGCGAGTTGTAAAAGTCATAATTATAAATCATAAGGAAGAAAGTCATGCATTCAATTTTTCTAAAAAAGAAGCGGTTATAAATTTTTCCCTCTTTCTCCTAAAAAAAAATTTCAATCGCCAAAAATCAACTCGAAGTCTCCCCGTTTTGGATATTCTGACCACGAAGTGACCTTCGTTCCTCAAAAGTCAATGTACCGTCAAATCAATTTTCTTTTATTATCCATCGATTTTCATGAATTAAATTTCGATGAGCCGATGAATTTATTTCATCTTAGACGTTATAAAAAGGAAAACGTGCTACTTTCGACTAAAGGTATTTGACAAATTAACCCACGTGATGAAATTGATCCCAAACTGATAAATTTTCGATTTGCTATCAATCACTATTTCAGAAACAAACTAGTATTAATTTAATTCTATCGATATAATGTTATAGGGTGAAAATTTTCCTTGTATTTATACTAAACGTTGAAAATAGTTCATTTTGTTAACTCTAATGTATATTCCACGTGCATCAAACGCTTAAGTTACGTTCAAATTATGCCTATCTGGATCTATTAATTAATTCATGACGAAATGCAAATTGCTACATTTGTACAAGGATCGCAACCTCTAACACATATAGAAATCACGTACATTCACTCAATTTCAACTCCAATCCATTTCTACTGTTAGGGTGCGCTCAGTGATTATGAGAGGTTTGAATGTTGTCCAAATGGGTATTTCGCTCGTTTGTTAATTCTTTTATATCGCAGTAAAAATTTATCTCCAACAAGTTCATACGAATAATAAAATATGACGGAGAAAGTACAAGCAGTTTTAAATAGCCAATGGAGTGGAAGAAATTCATTTTTATGTGTTTATTCGCACAAAATATATTTTTGTTTTATGCAATGCGCGGAATTTATTGGTTTTAATCTTACGAATGAAAAGGTGACGAATGTTAACTTTCAAACATTCAACAGAAATACGACTTTCGTTCGGAAAATTGTTGCACAAACGTTGCACCAACATTGTTGAACTTTTGCGCCATCAGCTTTACCATTGATACAAAAATGCCGCTCCAGATAAACGAACTGTCGCGCTGTAATTAATTGAACACCAAAAGTTGGAAGCCAGTTAACGGTTGAAGACGATCATTTTTCGATCGTGGATCAAGTTCTTTCAGCTTACAGATATTTTGACGGAAATAATTCGCAAAAGTCGTACGAACGAGCCTCGTCGTTGAGCAGCGAACTCGTCGCTATAGTGGCATAAGTGGCATTGTTCCATTTTTATCGTTGCTATTTTGAGATTTCATTTCTTCGAATGGCGTTTACTTTCGTGCACGCGTTATCTTTATCTTATCGACTGACTAACGTTACGATACAGGGATCCGACGCTTCTCGTTGATTCGAGCTTTAAACATGAGGAGGAAGAATTTCAAGCATAATGGAATTGCCGTTCGAGTTGCCGTTTCACCGTGCTATACACAGTTAGGCCGATTAAGACTGTAGAACTTCCGTTCCTCTTATTCGGTTGGTCTGCGTTAGATTTTCGCGCTTGTTTAGATTTGGTTTCAATCCGGATCAAATTTTTATGGAAAGAATCAATAGCATTGACGTAAGAATTGTGTCAACGCGTTATAAGATTCTTTATAAAGGTGGTGCTGTATCGCAAGTTTAGGAGAACCTTGCTGAAAAGCAACGACGATGTTTCTGTGGGAGCTGCTTTCTGACAACACGGTGACAAACGTCATGGTAATGACGATGAGTTTATGATTATTTTACGGAAAACGAGAGACTCGAGAATATTTGCAAGTTATTTTTGGTAATTTATATTGTATTCAAATTGTAGAAACTGCAGGCAGAAATCTAAAGTTAACTTTGCCATAACTGGGAAACAGAAATACAACGCGTGATTTATTTCTAATATCGTATGACAACGGCACTTGGCTTTATTAACTTTGATATTTCTCATTAAGTATTTTGGATGAACAAAATAAATGCTAGAAATATATGCGAGTCGCATAAGAATTCCATTGACATTCTATGAGGCATAATGCTAAAATTTTTTGTGTATTTCAATAAATTCTTTTTGACGTATAATTAAATAAGTGTACAGGTAAATAGGTAAGAATTCAAATAAACTTCTCAATGTGCGAAAAAAAGAAGAAGACAAATACTCGTTGAACACGCGTGAAGCTTCAAATGTGGAAAAAATACAAGTATAATATTTCAAATAAATAAATGCCACGCGAAACGTTGAGTTCGTTGAATTTCATCGCTTAGGACTTCATCCATTCTTTGCCTAAATCACATTAAATTTACTTAAAATAATGTTAACATCAAGACGTTTCGTAATTCTACGGCAAAACTGAAAATCCTTTAGAACGATTTGCCGAAAAAACACAAAATGAAGTCACAGTCGTAAAAATGAAGGCTTCCCTTCCTTTGTCTTTTTCAGTTAAAACAAATTCGTAGGTATATCTAATGATGGCTTTTCTACTGGCGCATCGGCAAACTTAACAATCGCTATTTTTCGAAACAAAGTCCGTAGAATCTTATAAATATTCCATTTAAAAATAAAACAAATTGTTTTATCGTTTAAATAATCTCCTCGTATACATTGTGAGGAATAATTCATAAAACACCGCACCGAAATAAAATAGACGAAAAATGCAGAAAAATAAAGTACATTAAATTTGAATAACTGATTACTATATATACGTTATAAATAAAATAAACAATCTCGTTTGAGGTATAGAACTGATATATAGCGAATTCATGTTCGACAGAAATGTTTAATTTGCAATAAATATAATTGTCAATGAAATATCATAACTTTCATTTCACTAAATAACATAGATCTGTATACGAGCAAAGGGAAAAAAAGAAATAATTCAGATCATTATTATCGTTATTTTTATCTAATGGATAAACATGCTATTTCAGGAAATCTCGAAACTGCACAAATATTAAGCACAGTGAAAAGACGAAACGAGCTGATCGAGCAGATTATTTAATTCGACATTTCGAATGAAAAATGCTGTCAAATATCGATGCAATTCGACTAAGTCGTTGATTCGATCGTTCGAAATCGATAAAATATGCATAAGCGCATTTCTCATTCACGGAAAGTACATTTTACGGAGATCCGTCGCACCGGATACAGTCGTACGTATGCGCCGAACACTCGTGCTTGATATAATCTTCGCTGGAGTACGTATCGCGACGGTATCAGCATTCGATACACAAGTAATCGAGGATAATACGAATGTCTTTCCACACATTACGTGTGTATGCACGCGTCGCTCGTTGTGTATGCGCGAGAGCGAACTCTTGCATTAAATAAACAAAGAGAAGAAGGATCGCAGAAACAACGGAGATGTAAACGCGCGACTGCGGTGTCCTGCAAAAACGATTCTCGCGTTGAGAAATCTTTTGGTTTTTGCCAAGTGACTTGTTTTCGCTTCCAAAACACAATAATAATAATAATCATGAAAATTACGTTTAAGGATGCTACGCTTTTTTCCAATTAAAAATAAAAAGCTCGATATTCCGTTTAACGCATAAAGCATCATCGTGTTTAATTTTTGATTTGCTCAACTGTTATTTTTATTCAATTAAAATTTGGTTGATCGAAGGGTTTAATAGTATTTTTTGTCAATTGTTCGACTGGCTGAATTGGTTTTCAACTGATCGTTGCGTGTTTCGTTTGGGTTACATGATTTTGAACGCGCGTCATCTGCAAGAATTTGGAACAATTCTTTAACGATTGGAGAATTTCATTTATCTCTCAAAGATTTCAAGCAAACACCGCAGGTGATTTTATTTTGTTAAGAAATGCCAAACATTCGTTTAAGCACCGTGACAAGAATTTCAAATACAATTGTAAAAAGGAGAATTAAAATTAAGTTATGGCATTATTAAATGCCCATGAAATATTAAGTATGAGATCCAGTGTCGGTGAGTAAAGAGTTAATGAGGAAATTCTTTATGATTCGTTTTATGTTGATTAATTTTTATGGGAACAGTAATGGATGGGGAGCCGAAGAATCAAGGGTTAATTTTGGAACTATTTTATTTAATTCGTTGTAATTTATTAATAATATTAGTTTGTTGTAAAGTAATCAATTAATTAGTAATTGAACAACGGCGCATTTTCGGGCCATTTCTTTACAGTGCCAATTCAATTCGATTTAAAAATTAGCTTCACGTTGGCTTAAGGTTTGGACGAAATTTAATTCGTGTTGAGTTTACATCCACACGAAGCTTAATTAAACTTCACATTACTTTGCGTTACTCTATCAAACATTTCATATCTAATTTAATGTTCAATTCATGTTGAGATCATATAAATAAAATCGTGGACGTCGTGGACATATGCAGTAGAACTGATCATACTCTCAATAAATATAAAACAAAGTTTTCTTTAATCCAAACCTCATCTAAAAGCGATTCTTCACGAATGGGCTTGCAATTTTACGAAATGTATTTTTCTGCGTGAATCTCCTCCCTTTATTTCTTTATAACGTTTTATCAACGACGAGACCGTTAGCCGAAAAAGATAAAAATAGCAAGTTCATTATATTTTACGCCCCCTTGCTGTTCTTACGTTTCTTTTCCCCAAATCTGGGAAACCGCGTCCGGTCTATTTATGACGTTCGTCTTTATACCCGCTGGATTTACAAATCCAAGAAAGCAAAGATTTGTCTTCGCCTTGTTTTATTTACCACTTGTCTGCGAGTTCTTTTGTAGCATTGACATACTCGTGCGTAAACTAATAACATCCTATCTTTGACTGAAAAATACGACGCAAAGAAAGAGCAATACTTTTTTCGAATAAAAGGAAAGAAGTGTCGTTGAAATACGTTCTCGTTGCCTCCCAGGTATCGACGCAGCCTCCGGCGAAGATAAGACGAATCTGTGACACGGATTATATGGATTTATTTGTATCAGTCTATACAGGTCCAAGACCACGAGTGTTCTCCAAAAGAATCTTTTAATCTCAACTCAATGAAGCTCAAAAATCCATCAGTTTTTTGAGACGAACTTTTCAGAGGTGTATTCTAGATGGCGCTGAGTTTATTTTTAATTAATGCTAATAAATTATTCATTTAGAAAATTAGCTGTGTCGAAATGGTGAAATTGTATGTCTGGACCTGAAAAACCTGGCGTTGTGAGAAGACGTGGAGCGTGTTTTAAAATATATTTTACGACATTTACGAGTTTTTGACAATTGTGCTGGCAAGTTGTAAAATGCTTGAATTAGAACTATCCATAAACTTTATTTTAGATTTTAAGTACGTGAAAAATTTTTATAAAATTAATGGACATTTCTAGTAACTTTTGTACAACTTTGTTAAAATGTAGAAATTTATGACAACGTCACTAGATTTTACCTTTGTGTAAAAAGTGGTTACTTTCTTCACGGCCACGTGTTCTGAAAAGCACCGCTTGCCCCACGTGGTCATTTTTATTACTTGTAAAGCACATAGCGAGAAGATCGTTTCAAAAATGTGTCGCATAACGTAAGAATTTGATCCTTTTCGGTCATCATCACGAATAGATTTTTACTATTTAATAAATAGTTGTTTGTTGATGTTTTAGTGTTTAAATATTAACGTAATAACCGGATTTATGAGAAAAAGGATACTTCAATAAAATCATAATAATTGAGAAAAATGACACATATCTTTACAGTAATGTATTGAACTTAAAATTGTACAAATGTTTAAAGTAATATTTGAAAATATTTAGAAAGTATAGAAATGTAAAAAATATTACACAGATATAAATGTTTGAATAGTGCGTTAAAGTTTCATATAGATTGATAAATGTATGAGATGATATATAGTAAAATTTAATGGGGCTATTATAAATAATTTACTAAATCATAAGAATGTTATTATTGATATATAAAAGCGCTTAAAATTTGAGATATCATTTTACAATAATTTCATGAGAAGATTATTATTTATGGAATTAATTATTATTAATTTACATATTTTAATAGCACTATATGAAAATAATGGAGAATTAAACAAAACTGATTATGAATGTTTAACAAATGTTCAAATTAGTTTGCGATACATTGATACAAATACGAAAATCGAATAAAAGTTTATGAAAACATTTTGGAAATTGCTGGAGAATTTATTTTTGCAGAAACGTGTCAAAGAATTGTAAGGAAATTTTCCAGATATTGAAATAAACGGTAAATTGGCGAATAATTTTGCAATATCGTATCAACGGCAAAAAAAGATTCATGAGAGTGTCAGAAATATGTAAAATATTTCAAATCAAATATATAAGTGAAGTGTGAAAAACCAGTTAAACGGTTTTTTGTTTTATTCAACTGTTCAGTTTACACACCTTTTCTATCACTGCAAAATGTTGCAAATAGCAATCGTTCTGCTTCACATTAAACTTGGAACAGTGGTTTCGGTACGCTATTTAAAATAAAAGCTAATTCATTTTATACATCGTCATACAAAATATTAATTTCTAGAATTATATTTTACACAGAGTTGTTTCTTTTACTTTCTTCTTTTTTATTTGGAATTACTTTCTTTCTAATTTAACGCCACTAATTTTCCACTTGATTTTTTCTAATATCATGATTTAAAATTATTCGATCTAGCAGAAAACCTTTCGAAATGACAAAGTCGTATCATCGGATCTCCGAACCATTTCTCTTCAAAAATCAATAAATGAATTTTCTGTCTCATCGCCGATCACACGACGAAATATATGGCGAGTCGCTCGTTACCAAGATTTCGACGTGTTTCAAATTGCAGTCGAGTTTCTCGCAACCAAGACTTCCCCTTATGAGCGAAGAACAGTCCCCTTGCGATCAATCTCGCTCCAATTTTTCGACATCGAAACTTCTGTCAAATTTTGGCAAGAACGCACCAGAATACAAACAAGCGAGATCGAGTCTCCTGAGTGGAGTTTTATCATCCCAATTTTGTTACTGTTCCATCCCATAAAATACCTTCAAATTCAACATTTCCAACAAATTCGGTTCAGCGCGTTTCGAAATCATTTACAAATTCCCGACTGCGAATTATGCAGACGGGCGTTAAGTAACTGGTCGGATAGGAGTGTGTTTTTTATTTGTAAGAAATATTTTTGTTACACGTGAACCGTCTTAGATAACAACGTTCGAATAACTGAGTTGCGGTTCAGGATTTGCCGTTAAAAATAACGTTATGGATAACTGGAAAAACTTGCGTGAAATAAACAGCTTTGCTTTTAACGAGTATCCTTTTTTAATTAAATATAGATTTTACGTCTCATCCGTCCTGCTTACGCACAACATTTACCTGCCTTTCGTCTCGCACGGAGCCGCTTTTTGTTTTTTTTTTCTTC
>JABFOX010000917.1:0-14446 GCA_022817665.1 Axea sp. ZL-2020
AGAAATTGGGGAGTCAAGTGAAACGAACGGCTTCGTTTATTTTTCTATTCCATACAGAATACCTTAATCTTTTATCGTATTGTATATTAATGTTTATCCTCATGTGGATTTTGCTGCAATTATTCCTATTCCCTTTCTCAACGTCTTTTTCGACAGCTTCTCTATTAGCATAATTTCCACGTGTCCAATTTGTATCAAACATTTTTTATACCCTTAGCTTTCGCCAAGTTCAGATTAGATTTTATGTAATATTTTACGATGTTTATAGCTTTCAAAACAAAATACAATCAAAACATTGAATTTTGAACAATTAAAAAAAATCCTTTTAATATTCAACTCTAACGTTTTACTTATTATATTAGTATTTCTGTTAATTCTAAATGGTCATCACTTAACAATCATTTATTGTATTATATTTTTCGTATTCTTATAATCACGAATGACATTTTACATTTTATATATTTTATCTTCTGTAAAAAGAATCTTTATAAATGTCCAAACTGCATTTCAAGAAATTCTATAAATATAAAAAAAAATGTTTTTTATTTTCTAAATCTTTCACATTAATATAATATTTAATCACTCTGACAATTTCACATGACACTCGTTACATTTAAATAACTATACGTTGCTATTTTTATTAAAGAGGATGCATTAATAGACAGGGCTCATTACAAATTTTACCTCTGTGACGAAACTGTCTACATAAAATTCAACTTTCAATTTACAAAATTCAATTTTCAAACTTTATCGTTTATATGTATACAAAATAACTTTCATAAAAATTTAATATTGTGAAAAGTTTATAACAACGAACAAGTTGTTAATAATTATAAATTGTTTACAACATTGATTTGTAGAGACATTATTCTATTTATGTTGCGAAGTTACAAGACTTAACTTATTTCATAGTTCAAGTTTTATTTATCATAAACTTATTTTTCAATTATTTAAATATTATATTTAAAATTATATAATATTTAAACTAAAATAGTATTAAAAAGATTAACACTGTTCAATATGTTTTTGTGATTCTCTACGTTCCTCACTACATTTTATACACTGTGATTGTACACTAGTCCTTCTGGCTTTTAATTTAGATTCCTTGAAAGAGACACAATTTTATAACAATTTGATATACACGTAAATAGTTGTAATTGAAAAATTGATTAACGTGACATAATTAACTTTTGCAATAAAAATGCGAAGTTGTTTATTTTTGGATTTTACCAAAATTTATGAAATAAACTTAATATATAGACAACAATTATATATTTGACTAAGACATAATAAGATGATTAAAAATTGCAAGGGTTTTTCACTGTGTGAATGTCAAATAAAAGAATTGTTACATCGTTAATTTAATTGAATTGGTTAGTCGAAAAATCTTTAGTTTCCTTTGTGATTTAATAAAATAACTTTAATTTTTATTTTCATATTTTTATCCATTTTATTTTTTTGTAATTCCTGTTTTGGTCTTCACTCTCACTATTACTTTATATATTTTTTTTGTTTATCAAAGGACATGATCATTACTAATAAATGAATAAATAAAAAGATATTATTAATATATTCTATTCTTGAAATATTATTTTTACTCAATATTAAATATTGTGAAGTTATATTTACATTGTAAATATGTAATGCTGTCATGAATTAATATTGTTGTTATTCTGAATCGTGCTGAAGTTGCATCAATTCAAGCTTATTTTATAAAACGCTTTTATCTGTTTACAAAAATTTTCACTGAATTTAGTGTAAAATTATCTGCTTTACGAGTAAACGCCAAATTTTTTCCAATGTAGTAATTCGCGTGCCAAAACGTATTGTGAATCAACCTGTGGAAAAAAGTTGTCATAACTTCAGACATAATAGTTATTACAATAAATTATGTCACAGTAATGAATTGTGACACTAAGATATCTATAGTTAGTATCATAAAATAATGGTTTAATTCTGACTGAATTTTTATCAACTTTTGTGCAAAAGTATACATGTTTCATTGTAATATATCGTAGTAATGTAATGATAATATTGTATATTAACTTTATGTAACATTATGTAATGTAAACATAAGAATAAACATTTCTTGTTTGTTATAAAGTATTAATTATGAAAATGTATTTTTGGCATATATATATTGTTGTAATTTATTAATAGTATTATTCGTATAAATAATTATTTATGATTAATTTTATGTATGCTTAGTATATAAAATGTTTTGATTTTCTTTCATCCTAACAATTTTCAGTAAATCGAAAGCCAATAATATGATCGAATTAAATTGAAATAATAATTTTTAAAATCCATTAATATTATTTTAACATTGACTATTCTAGAAGTTTTTAAATAATAAATTGGAACATGATGAAAATTAATTTTCTCCATAAACGATTCTCAATGATATATAATCAACAAGAGAGTATTAATAAGTATTAATAGTAATCAGTAAGTATTAATATATATGCACGTTAAAATTATTTATAAAAAAAAATATAAAATATAAAATTTAAGTGTTAATATTTTTGTGCAACTTTTTGTTTTATTAATTATTTATTATTATAATAAATATTTTCAAAAAATTACTATTTTTTTAAGTGTATTAAATTTATAATTTATCAATATTTTGTATCCAATTATATGTTATTATATGTTAAATTTTTCTTTATTTTTATTATTTATTTAAATCAATGATTTAATATTTTGTATGCCACATTATTTAATATTTTAATAAATATTTACAGTTCACTTTATTATGTTAAATTTGAAACTTGTACTTTACTCTTTATTTACCGTTGAATTTCTCACTTGAGTTAAAACATAATTTTTATTTTCACAGTACTTTTATGTAACAATTTTCATTTTAATTAAATATCGTTACGTTATATAAAATTTTTATTAAAAACAAGTCATTTGGAATCATACAAGTTTGAAGCCGGAACACCAAAAGAACAATTTTCCGATTACTTCCTGATATATGAGACATCAAATCCTAATTCGATATCTAAGTTACAAGCAAACTTACTGCCATTGTACAGCGTCTGAAGGATTGTTCAATTGTCATTACTCGACTTAGGTCTGTAATTTCGTTGCCAGTGCGAGCATAGCTGGGATAATTTTAATTGATCTACCATTATCTCGATATTTCAAAGCGTTTACCTGTATTTCTCAAACTATATATATCTTTGACAAATGACCGTCACAGATCTAATGAAACTTCGACTTCAAACGAGCAAGATGAAAGCCTTTATCACGGTAAATTTTTGCATTTTCCACATATATTTTTTACATATTAAAATTCTAGTACGTTACTGTATAACATTTTTAGGTCGCTTTATTGGTCACGTTGACAACTGCTTCGGAGACACATTCATCTTCGGCTAAAAAAGAAAAACGAGGTATTGCATTGTTCGGTCCATCTGGGGTTTATGGTGACTTTTACGGTGCTTTACCACAGTTCGGTGTTCCTTCTTGGAATCCTACTGGTTTTGGTGCACCTTCTTGGAACCCATCTCTCACATCTGATCTTGCACTTGGACAAATTCAATTACAGGCTTCCCACAATATAGCTCTACAAGTAATGCTATCGAATTGACATTTATGTTAAAAGTAGCAAGAGACTACTGTATGTTCAAAGATACTTTCTTAAATTTATTCGTGGAATAGTTAACATTTTTTAATAAAATTAGTTTGATTACAAAAATGCAATCAGTCCATTAAAAAGGTGTTTTAATTTTTAAAAATGATCATCTCATCTTTATTTACATTCTAAGTAATATTAAAATAGTAACGTCTTAATCTGAATATATGTAAATATATTTAAAGTGTACTTATAACTTATAATATAATTATAATATTATGTAATTAAGTTGAAGTCAAACTATAATTAAAACATAATTTTGACAGACTTTAGCAGACCCAGCTCCAGTAACTCCAGGCATAGCATATACGCCTGATGTTTTACGAGCTATACAACAAGCGAAAGAAGCTAATCAAAATGTTTTATTAGCACAACAAAGAGTAGCTGAAATTAAGGAAGCAGCCGTTTTACAACAGAAAATTGCATTGGCTAAAGAAGCTGCTGCGAGGGAAGCCGCACACAGGTAAAATATAAATTTTAGAGTTGTCATTAATTAGTAATTTCAATTATCTATGTTAAATACATTTTCTCATTCTAAATGATTCTAAAAATACTAATAAGTAAATATCTCATTCATATTGTATACATTTAAGAAAGTACATTTTATAAATTCTAATGCTTGAGGACTCTCTCGATATTAATGATGATATATATTGTCATGTCCGCACTGTCAGAGCCCGTTGGTTGATCGAGGATTCAGATAAATGAATAATCACACTTGATGTTGCATTTTAATTCACTTATTTATTTAAAATTCACATATACATAACGCGGAGAGTCACGAGTACGA
Source organism: Axea sp. ZL-2020 (assembly GCA_022817665.1). Classification (NCBI taxonomy): domain Eukaryota; kingdom Metazoa; phylum Arthropoda; class Insecta; order Hymenoptera; family Scelionidae; genus Axea; species Axea sp. ZL-2020. The sequence goes on from JABFOX010000917.1 coordinate 4,431, forward strand.
CGGACATTATGTATAACGCTGACTGGGTACCACTGACTGATCTTACTGGACTGCTCGGACGTAAGATCCGGTGGTTTTTATATCTAAATTGTTCTTTGTTTCGCGGGGCGTTTTTCCCCAAACGTGGTTTTTGTACGTGACCAAACGTGTTTTATTTTTGAAAAACACAAACGTTACATTTAGTAATTATAATAAAGAACTTATTGTTTGTGAAATCGTACTTTTTATAGCTGCACGAATATTAAGTGCGAGTTCGTCATTCTTCCGGATGTTTAATTTTTATGGGGCGTCGATCAGGCGGTCGTAATAATATGTTTATATCAAATAACTGTATACATCTTTCACTGAATATATTGTATAACTGTAGAATTAAAAACCTCTTCATTTATATTTTAAGTAACAATTGTGCGGTTTTTTTTTGCGCTATTGAGTGTTGATTAGCCTTCAAGGAAAACTTGGTTAAATAAAAGTATTAGACAACATTGTAGTATATAAATAAAATTACCATTACAATTTTAATATTTAAAGATACAATATATTGTATTTATATTTCAGATCAGAAGAAATTGCATCACATGCATCCGCTGATGCCAGAGCTAGCGCAAAACAATTGGTGGCTTTACAACAAAGACTCGCTACCCTTAAAGACTCTGTAGCTGCTGCTCAGAGAGTCGCTGCTGCAAGAGAAGCTGCCGCTGCCGCTGCCATTCAACGTAATGCTGCGAACACTGCTGCAGAGTTGAAAAAGCAAGACGTGGATAAACAAATCTCTCAAAGCGAACATGAAGCAAAAGTAAAACAGTTTTTACAGAATTTGATAAAAGATCGAAATTCCATATGAGCGCACTGGCATGCTCTGTATTTTTATTGTTTAAATAATAACATTTTAATTAATAAACAAAATTTTAACTATTTCTTTCAATAATTTGAATATTCTTTTAGTAATAAACTATCATTTGGATTATAATAATTATTCAAAATCAATTTTAACGTGTTTAATGCTGTTGGCATTGAAGAACTGAAAATAAGGAATTTATGTGCTTTGTAATAAAATTCAAATTGATTAAGTGGTGTGTAATTTCATCATTGAACTTAATGAATTATCGATTTGTTCAGGTTAAAGACTTGGTGGCTGCGAAAGAAAATGCTATTGCTGGTGCTCTACATAACAACGCTGCGGAAAAGCCGGGATTCCGTCCGTGGGGATAAGTTATAATTCTGTTTAATTGTTTATTTGAATAATACGCAAACTAGAATTGTAATTAATTAATGCAAAATTTGAGCTTTACAAATAAGAAAATAATTATTGTTCTAATGTTTCACACATTCTCAGTTTTAACTTAAAATATCTTTTAACGTTAAATAATAAATTTAAGCCTACATTTAGAAAAATAGTCTGTTGAAATAATATTCTTCAATGCATAAATGTTTAATATAACATTATATATATTTTAAGGGAGATATATATAAAATATATATATTATAATATATATTTTAAGGGAGAGTATTTTAAATATTAAAAATAATTCATATTGCACATTGTTCAATTTTATACTAATATATTAATTAAATAAAATTAAATCATTAATGAAAAAATATTAATGTTTTTAACATTAATGATACTAAATAAAAATTTATCAGCTGAAATTTATGTCGTGTATCAATCTAGACTTTTAATTCAACAGTCTATTTGTGTAATGAAAAAAATAATTATTTATCAATAAATTAGTATTAGAAAATTGGTAATCGTTTTAAAATAAAATATTATTTTTCAAATCAATTATTTATCAAATATTTGATTGCTAAAGTAAATATATAAATTAAAAGAACATTAATTAGTATGCAGATATTATTTATTTGTTATAAACGATTTAATATGTTTGAAAATAAAATTTAAATTTGGAATTACGTTAGTTGTTATTTTAATTTTCAAAGAATATTCTTTTTTAAAATAATAAAATTATATTTATAAAATAATAAAATTATGTTTATAAAAAATGTAATTCACAAAAAATAGTGGCTTAATAAGAACATTTTATTAATCATAACTGAATGAAAATAATATTTTTCGTGAAATTAAATAAATATTGTAGTTTTAGAGTATAATAATTATGACATTTCTGATAAATTTCATAAAATATGTTATTAAATGCAAATTGAAACAGTAATAAATGCTTTTTCTGTCAATATGAAATGTAATTACCAGTACACAAATTTTAGATTAGGATTAAATTATTTTAAATAATATATTATCATAAATCATCCCGTATGTACAAAAAACAAGTTATTTTGACGTTTCGTTTTACTGACCATCACGATGTAACGCTTGTAACGAATTAGATACCTGTCACTTAGTTTACTAACTCTTTGATATTAGTGACAAGCTGTTTTATACGTTACAAAAGATTGATTTAAATCTTGATTTATGATGTGGCGCTAACTTCCCACAGGAAGTTGGTCACATTACACTCCCTACATATCTTGAAACAATAACATTTCTTAAGACAAGACCACTCAAGAGAGCATTAAAGGTGAAAGTGTTCGACTGATCCGTGATCTTCTCACATGTACGACTACAATGAAAAAGCAAGGAAAGTCGTCAGTTTTGAGTTACATGTCATGCGATACATCATTTCAAGTTATGTCTAAAATTTTATTTCGTCAATGTTCACGATATGGTTAAATTTCATAATTTTCTGTTTGTGTTAAAATATTTAATCAGCGTTTTGATTTCTATTTGTATTATTGATAATAAAATATTTCATTTGACAATTGTATTGCAATATTTATTTATGTCAAAAAATATTATATTTCGTGAAATAATGTTGCAAAACTGTCGCATTTGATTGTTTAATTAAGTATAAGTTTGTATTAATGCCTTTTCATTTATATTTATACATATAAGTTTATATAATATACATGGATATGAATAAGAAAATTCAATAACATTTTAGTAAATGAAATGTTTAATTAAAAAATAAGAATAAATAAAAATGTTGAGTTGTTAAATAAGATATTTTAAAAATACTTTAATTACACAGCACATATTTTGAATTGTAGGGAAATTTAATTCATTTGAATTTTTTTTATTTCAATATTATAAATTTAAATGATTTGTTAATTGAAATATAATTAAGTCAGTTAGATGTAGATATTTCGTAGTGTTGCTTAATTTAATAATATTAAACATTTACATTAAAATATATTTAAGTAAAAGTAATACCTTTAATATTATTATATTCTTGAATAAAAACAATTTTTTGTGTTAGAACTGTTAATTTTACAATATAAATTTTCATTTAACATAACTAATCAAATGTAAAACTTCCATTAATTAAATTTATAATATGTTTATGAATATTTTAACATCAATTTATTGATACAAACAAACACAATATTTCTAAAAAGTAAATCAAAATCTTAATTTATACTTAAAGATATGTCAAAAATAAACCTGTCACAAGTTTATTTCTCTAAAATTATATGAAAATATTTAATTCTCATTCCTAAATAGTAAGAATACAACTTGAAGTTACATTAAGTGGTAAAATATATTTCTTTATTATCGTGGAAATAACGCACAGTCAAATAATATAATATATTACTGTATTTTTTGCAATCAATTATTTTCTTTTACTAAATAGGGATTAAAGTTACGCATGTGTAAACATAAATATAGATTATTATATAATAGAGATTAAATATTATTATTATTATTGATATAAAATTATGTAATTATAGAAAATTAGATCAGCTCTATTTTTGTTCTATAAAAAAATTATTTAAATTGCTATTAATTATTGTTTTATAATCATTGTATTTTTTTTCACTGTACGTGTTCAAGTAGTTCGTAAAGGCGCATCAGTGAATGTCGAAGTGTGTAATACACCTTGATGTTGTATCAAGGATTATGTGGAGACCAACTAATGTACTCTTTAAAAAACATTCTTGACTTTTAATAGTTAGAGATTAACTAGTTTTTACTTTCATATGCGTAGAGTAAAAAATTTAAGAAAAAGGTTACAATAAAAAAGTCTCATACAACATGAAAATTCGTTTTATTAATCAAATTAGTTAATTGAAGATTTTTCTGATATAAAAATTAGAAAACAATATTTTTTGCTATATTTTCGCTTACATTGTAATGATGGTTTTTAAGAGCGTAAATTTTACAAATTAGTGTATTTATTAACCAAATTTCTAAATATAAATGCTAATTAAATCTAAATGCAATAATTTTCAGGTTTAATTAGACTTCGCAAATTATATATTGCGAATGAGTTAATGGTCTAAACGTTAAAATGAAACAGAATCAAATTGGAGTATAAGTAAAACAAAAGTAAATAACTTTATCGCGACGAAAAACAAAATTATCTCGAAACACACACATTTACACACACGCCTTGTTTTTGATTAAGATGTTACATGTAATAACACATGTAGTTAAATTTTGCTATTAATTGTATTTTGATCCTCGAAACCTTTCACTTGTTTTTTCTGACTAATATTTATTTTCTCTTATCTCCTTTGACGACTAACGGGTTTGACTGAAAGCGAAATCACCAATAATGATCTACTTAATTTCGAACATGTCGAATATAGCATGTTCGTATATTGGATATGATGCTATTCACGCTTTAATTAATTAAACGTGTATGTAACATAAAACGAAATCTATAAAATAATTCGGATGTATGACGAATAAACCATGCTTTTGATCAATGCACTGTAGTGTATTTAATTTCACAAAAGTTAATCCCATTATACCGAAGGCTATGACCGTAACTTTGATTGCAATAAATGTTCATGCAAGATGCGAAGGTTGCAATAATTCCGAGACACGCCTTTCACACTGAACTAGATAGTACTTTCATCTACAGGCATTTTGTTTCTATTTGCTTCTTTTATCAGTTCTGTACATCTTTCGTCTCTATTAGTTAATTTTTTTCTATATTTTTTAACCTGACAAATCCAAACCGAAAGTGAACTCTCACCAGGCATCATGATTATTTTGTATATCCGTTCATGTATATGCATATTAAAAATAAAGGTTAATAGGTTAAGAAAATTGTTTAAAGACTAATTATAATGCAACACACAATGTAAATTCAAGAGCGCAATAATGGCTAGATTTTCTAGGTTTTTAAAACCAATTTAATTTTCATCATTTAATCGAATTACACATATTTGATACTCCTGCAAATGATGCATTGTTACATTATAAATTGTTTTAACGTTCTTTCTAGTTACATTTTTTAATTACATAAATATGAATTCCGTTATATAGAGATGACAAAAAGTGAAGTTACATTAATTTATTTTTTTTTTTTTTTAAATAATCACAGATTGAAGACATATATTGATCTATCATTTGTGTTTTTAAATATCTTTAATAATGAATCTTGAAATACAAATTTGTGAAAATGGCATTGCTGATTCATATTTAAAAGCAAATTTGATCTGCTTATATCAAAGAAACTTCGTTTCGTTAATTTTCATGAGTAGTAATAATCTTGAACTGAATGAGATTCCATCTATTACGATGACATAATAAGAAATTAATGAACTTTCTAAATACTATTATTGAACAATTTGAATTTTGTATTTTCGCAATGTAAAATGTGGAGCACACTTATTATATAATTATTTCTTATAATTATTATATTATAAGCGAATAAAAATGTAGAATTTTATTTTCAGCATTAATACTTATCAAGGCTGCATTAAAAAACGCAAACTGTAACGATACAACTTGCAACTTTAAAGAGGTTTTGAAGAAAATAAACAATTGATTTTCGACTACATTTATCATGCTGTCAATCGAAGTTAAACATCTAAAGACACAAAGGTGCACACGAGCGCTTTTTCAATTGTACAAAATGTTATATGGAATTAAAAATTCTTGTGTATGTTTTAGCTTAGTTTTATAAATATTAAAAATATATTACATTAATAAACAAATATTTTTTATGGTTAAAAACTGTGGAATTATTTAATTATTTTATCTTCATAAATTTTTTTTTTTTTTATATTGCAAAGATGGATTTAATTAAATATATCGATTGATATTGATCTCAGGTTCCATGTTTTTATTTCATCAAAACTGTCTGCTGTCTAGAGTATCATTTCCGGTTGAACTGCAGTCCTTCTTCGTGACTTGTTTAGTCATTTGATGTATTGTTTCATGCATAAGTTCAGATAAACGATATACCGGTTTCTTAGCAATGCTTCGTACAGGAATAAAGAGGGAGAAAGTGTTACCTATAAAAACAAGTTGTCCAATGGTGGTCATCACTAGTGTGCGATTAGCCTTTCGACCACACAATCAAAATCACTATTCAAACATGTTATCAGTTGTGAGTTAGTTCAAAATTTTTTTTAAATAAAACCAGTTGATGATATGTTATTTTTATTTGCTCTAAACATCAAACAAATGACAGCAAAATCAGAAATGTTGATTAAATTTTTGATTGTAAATTGTTTTGTAGGGGACATTTTATTTATCAATATTTTTCATCATTAATTCTGGTTATTGTTTAGATACAAACTCCGCTGAACAATCGTAAGTAATAAAAGTTAAATAAACGTAATATTATAATAAAGTATCATTATATTCTGTGTACAATGGAGTAATGTTATAACTGATTATATTTTTTGTTTGAGCAACGCTTGTAAGCCGATGAAATTTAATTGTTTCTCATCTGCGCGCAACACAAAACAATATCGACTCGTATGATTTGGATTTTTGTTTAATAATTTGAAATTGCTTGTAGATTATATGGAGCAGAAAATAAGGTAGACACATCTTCGGGGAATCATCTTCAAGATTCATACGGTAATCCTGTACGGAATCCCGATGCGTATGGCGCTTACGGATCATATGGATCTTACGGGCACGGTTTGATTAGTCACGAGCATCAACATCATTATGCACATTCAGTACCTGTTAGCGAGCATATCGAAGTTACCAAGCCTGTTGCTGTTCCTGTGTATAAGGAAATAGGTAATGCATTCTAGTCATTTATTTTAAGTTACAAAATTGTTATCCAAAATATTTTTTAAAAAGTATTCTATAAATTTTTCACAATAAATTATCAAAATATCGCAAATATAGTAAAACTGTCTTTTATGACATATAATATTGAGATAAAATGTTTAATACTTTTAAAGGAATTTAATCATATTAGAAAACGTTAAACATTACATTAAAATATGTATTATTATTTCAAAATAAACAATAAAACACCAAAAGTGAAATATTTTTAAAAATTTACGATTTTTTATGTCTTTTATCATAATTTGACATTTTGAATCGATTAACTTTAATTATTTATATAACTAGTAAATCTTAATTGAAATAATTGCAAGAAAAATATTTAATATTTAGCTGTAAATTATTAATATAAATTAAGGAACATAGGTTTATTAATATTATGTTCTTTTCGTTTTTGTGTAACATCTCGATAATGTATTATCATTTTATATTTTATTTTTGTTTGTTTTTATTTACTACTTTTTTTTATATTAAACATAATGAGATATAGTTCGTTTTTTGTCTCTTTCTTTTTCACGCCAAATTCTACCATGATTATCTCTTTCTCACCCATCAATTTCGACATTTTTTTAATTTATTATTAATGAAAAATATTTCACGAATATTTCTTGAGAGATTAAAATAAAAGAAAGTTATCTGAACTTTCAATTTACGTAAAGATAATTTTCGATGCTAAATTTATTGATTATAGGGATCATATAAAAGGGAAAATGTAATCTCATTGATTTTATTAACATATATAAGCGCAAAATATAAATATTAATATTTGATATTCCTCTAATTCCACGTAATGTTTTTTGTTAATGATAATTAAATGTATTGTGGAGTTTTTTTAATAATATGTTTACATGAAAAAACCTTGAATATAATATTTTTCTGTACATTTTAATTAATTAAAATGTTATACATATTTATTACACAATTAATTTTCTTAAGAAAATATGAAACATGTAAACAGCATACATTTCATTGACAGATCAATTATACCCCAAAAAATTCATACAAATTGAATTTCAATTATTAAATATTAACATTAGTGAATATAATAATATAAAAATAAACTTTGAATTTGGTAAGGTACAAAATATAAAGTGAACATTTTTATGTAAGTTTTATGGTCCATAAGTTAAATCGGAAACCATAACAAATTCAAATATAATTTTTAGAATGATTCGACTGATTTCTTATACCACGAGAACACAATGTTCTTTATGTGCGCTTAAAATTGTGTTATAAAAAACTTTAAAGAATTATTTCTAAAACAATTTTTAAGAACTTATTATTTTTTTATTTCTGTTAATATGAATTGTGCATACTTGAATTACTATATCAATAATACTCTATTCTTTTTATAAAATGCAAGATCTAATATTAATTTTATTCAATAATCAAACACATCTGCATTTTAGATATTATTGTAATATCATTTCATAATTATATTGATAAAACTTTTGATGTCTCAAAATTAAAATGGTACTTACTTGATTTTCTAGCATAAAATAACGTTTAATAGAAATATATTAAATGATATTAAAATTGTGTATAATGAGATTTTATATTTTCATATAATTCATCTTTTATTAAAAGTTATTGAACTCATGATAAATATTGTATAAATTAATTAATTGGGCGTTGATATTTTTTGTTTATTTTTATAAGAAATTACATTTTAATATAATGAAAATGATATGATTTATATGATTTTTTAGTTTTAAATTATTGAATGATTGTTTAATTGAATAGAAAGTTGAAAAAGTTTTTGGATATTAGCACATTGTATCTATCTTTGACATACGTTATAAAAAAAATTTAATTTCTAAATATCTAGAAAACTGCAAGTGTCTAATTGAGGACTGTCGATAATACGGTATACATTATATTTAATAACACGAACAGCGATAAGTGTGCGATAGCTGTTTATTAAATTTATTTATTTTAGTGTAAAAGTGAAATATGTCAAACAAATTTTATAACTGATCTGAGTATTGAACAATAAATTTTCATAGTTAAAATTATGACTGAATATGCAAGCTCGATTTTATCATATATTTCTTGTAATGTGTAACGTTAAAATTCGATAAAACGCCTTTGGTAAAAATAAATTTAACTTTTGCTATTTTTATTCATTTAACTGGGTTTTGTGTACTTATTTTATCTTTAGTTAAGTAAATTTGTTTTTATTTTGTGTATTATTATTTGTTTTTATTTTGTGTTATTTATTATTTATTATTTATTATTTTTGTATCTAAATTAATCAATATCAAGATTGATTGTTCATATTTTAAGAAAACTATTTCAAACTTAAATCTATAGTAATAAATATATGCTGCCGTAATTAGGTTCATATAAATTGTTTTACTTTATTCAAGATATATATCATTAACATATAAATAAATATGTTATATTTTACTTAATATAATTTCGGCAAGTGTTTGACGTGCAGTTTAAGTTAATATATAACGTGTTTATGTTAATACAAAATATTTACATTTTTGATATAAATACTGAAACAGACGTTAATTCTTATTTAAAAATTTTGTTCCATTTTAAAAAATAAAAATTCAACATGATCATGTGCTCGGTGAAAGTAAAATTAATCTCTTATAATTCCAATTTTTTACATAGTAAGTGATTTTTTTTAATCACTTTAACTTATTGTTTTGTTAATTAATTAATTTTATGAGATGATATTATTTTAAAGGAAAAGTTATTTTTCAAAAGTTTAAACGGCATAATAGATATCACACAAGTCCAAATCATAACTTTCAAGAACTCTCCGGGGAATCTAATTTCCAAAACCTCAACTATAAATCAATTCTCATTGGGTACTCTATTTACTGACTCCAAATCGGAAGAGAAATACTTGGACCGCGACGTGTCTGTATGCATAAGAGCCTACAAAAAATGATACTTTATAGTAAGGCAACTCCATCTCAGCAAGACTTTGCCTGGAAAAAGTGTT
>JABFOX010000918.1:0-14436 GCA_022817665.1 Axea sp. ZL-2020
AAAATAAATATAATACAAATTTTATATTTAAATATTTGAAAAAAATATTAAAAAAAGAATTTAAATTATACACCAAATAATAAAACTAAACAACACTGTATTACCCCTAGTTGTTTTTTTTTACTATATTGAACCGTTCTATAGGTATTTCCTATATTCTGTATTCAACGTGTGTATGTACCCACAGTACTCGATTCTTTGACTCAGCGTCGAAAAATGAGTGTTTTAGAATTAAATTAATTATAAGTAATCACGTCAATAAGAAATATGAAATTATCAATAAGCATATAATACGATTATTGAGAATAAAAAATTGTTGGAAAATAATCAAAACATTATTTAATATAATCGTGTTACAAAAAGTAATTATAGATTAAACAGCTGTACTCAACATAATTTTTAATGCAAAAAAATATAATTGGTATTATTACAAAATATTAACACTGTCAAATTCACCTGAAAAAGATATTACATATTGAAATTATAATGATATATCAAATGCAGAGTTATAAGAGTAATTCATAGCAAATCATAAGTTAACAGTACACATCGAAATTATAAGTATATTTTATTATTATTTTAATGTCATAAATACCTTGAAAATCTAAAATTGTTAATAAAATTATTACTATAAATTTAATTTAATCATTTGCCGTAAGTAAAATCATTCAAGCTATTTTATATTGGAATTTTAACTTTTTCATTAATTACTATAATATTTAAGAATTAATACAAAATATTAATATATAAATAATTTACATATGAATATAATTATTATTTAAGCATTTGATTTATTTTCTAATGAAGATGTTTAACTACATATAAGAAAAGAAACATATTTGTTGATTACGAGGATGGTAATAATAGTTGGACTTGAAACTAAAATAGTTATTATGTATAATAACAAATTTAAAAAATCCATGTCAAAATACACTATCAAGTAAAAAATACATTGCTTTAGAAAATAACACGTTATTTTTATGAAAACAATAGCAATACCACATTTAACGTGTAACATTACGTTGCATATAATGTCTGAATGCATGTTAACTGTGCTGTTATATTATAAATATATTTTTAAATAAATAATAAAACAATTTTTAATCATTTTGTGTTTACATGTGTCAACATGGATTTAACAATATACGAATAGGAGAAAAAAATTAATCATTTTTTGTTAATCCACCCTCCAAAGTACTCGAAAATAATACGATTCTACACTAAGAGAAAAAGTATACAGAAAATTACTGTTTCAAACATAATTTGAATATATCTGATCTCAATCAAAAAATTTACTCTAATAAATAGTAAAAGGAATAGCGATGAATTATTAAAATCACTATACATTTTAATGATGTTCTTGTTGTACAGTTCTTACTGTGGTTTCTCAGTGTATGTATGTGTACCCCTATAAATTTAAAATTTATCATATCTTGTACTGCAAAAAATCAGCTGTATATTTATATGCTTCAAATTGATTTAGAAAAAGTTATTAACTAGCATTATCAAGTAAAATAAACAACACTTAAGAGTGTTGCAGTATTCTGACCTAAATAAAAATATAATAATCTTTAGTAGAGTACAAAATATCAAGTTACTCTTAGTGGTAATAATGATAACTCATTTATGAACTTTTGAATTAGTATTTAATTCCGAAATTATTTTGTTTAAAATAAGTTCATAGCTACTTAATTTGTAATTATTTATTCATATAATTTAACTCGTACTCTCCCCTTTCATCCAATGAGCAAATTAATCATTAATAAATAAAAAAGAAATAATTCTGTATTGTATCAGTTTTGTTAATATATATAAATTTATTAAAATAATAATCGTATTAATTACTGATATTGCCAATACCAAAACAAAATGAATAAAAATAGCAAAAAATGATACGTATGTTTTATTATTATAATTATACTTTTTAAAACATACAGTAGCTTAGCGGCAAACTGTTAGATTATTATTTTGAAATGACGTGTTCATTACTCTTTTTAGTATCTTTTTTTTTCTTGCATTACATATAATGATTAGAAATCTAAAGATTTTACACCCAACTATAGACCAATTTATTTTTATTAAGATTAAAATAAAATTATAATATTACTAATCTCGAGTATACGACATTTGATAACTTTCAGAAGTACTTCTAAATGTAAAATAAACTATTTTTATAGCATTATCTATAAATTGTAAAAACTGTTGCATTTAACTAAATGCAGGCGGATACGCATGTTACTTTCGTCTATGAATGGTAATTATTACTCGTTAGACTTACAATATAAAACAAATGAAACAAATAAATACTCAGCTAGAAATCATAACCCATTAGATCTTTGTCTATGTTATTTATTATTATATATTCTTTTGCACATCTCATAAAATAAATTTTACTGGTTTGAGCAAATAATAACTCCCTCCTCCTAAGTTCAAATGAATTGCCAAATGACACAGCAGTGCCAGTCGTAAAACGTGGCAGTACTACTTAATACAGTATTAAACTCGTTACTGTTTTTGCATCATGAATGTTCTCAAAATTCTTACTAGTAAGTAAATGAAATAAAATTCATATAAAATAAAAGTTCGTGGTTTCATGGTTAGCAATAAAAGTATAATGATTCTGAAAGTAACCATTACCACACCTTGTCTAATTTTAATTTATATCACAAGAATTTCATTGCATGTTTTATCTATCCATTTATCATAATTAATATCAAATATAACTTGTTTACAATCAATTAGAGCTAATTAAATTTGTAAAACGCTTAATTGAATGTATAAAAAGAATTTGCATAATTTATTTATTTCATTTAAGCGAAAGTAACGATCTAAATTTTCGTTAGTATGGGTAGATACGTTTTAGATTATATTTCACCACCTATTATATTATCACCGCCTATTATATATTGTTTTTTATTAATCTAATCTTTCGATTACTTAATTAATTTCATATATTTATCCTTACGGATTAATTAAAATCGAATTAAAATCTCATTTACCATATTTATTATAATAAAGTTTACTTTATATATAATACTTAATAAATTAGGTTACGTTGCTTAGTTTCTTCAAAAGTCAAATAATTTAAATTTCATTATTTTTGTTTAGTTTTGATGGTTTATAAATAAAAAAATAATGATTAAATATTGAAGCAAAAATAACTGTTATAGAAAAGTCAAATTTTATATCAGGAAAATGGTAATTCCAGCACCAAATGTAAAAGAAGCAACGGTACTTGATGCGAATGATATACATGATCCATTGCTCCGTAAAGGTTTGATGTTAGTATAAGCCAGTTCGCCGATCCCAATATTCCCGTTTACGTGATAGGTTGCATGAAATATATTAGAACTTTTATTTCGATGGGATTCGGCAGCTTCGAGAAAGTACACGAGTTCATTCACGACTCCAAAAAATGTATGAAAATAATACGGTGGTTCAATTTGTCTACGTACGGTGGTACGATTTAATAATTTTAGTAACAGATCTGTCACAAAACCTATTTCCTACTCAAAAAACGAATGGTTTTTTCGTTGCGTAAATAATTTTTTGGCAAAATGTATTTAGAAATCTCAAAATGTGTATTCAAGTCCTACAATATAACTTTCCCAAATATTTTCATAATTATAATTATATACACACTGAACTGAAAAATTCCATTGAAGTGTTTTCATTAGATGAACATTAATTTTAACTCTGAATTTGATATTGAAAAATACATTTCAAATATAATTTCAACGGAAACAAAATTCGTTCCATTGTTCCGTGGTAAGTACTTATTCGAAAGATATGATTCGATATGTCATTACAAGGCTATTAAACTAAAATGGTCATAAGTATCCAGCTGCTATAATAATACCAAATACTTAAATATGCTGTTAATTAAATTATTTCAGTTTATTAGATACAAGAGCCATTGCAATAGGAAATATTGAAAATAATTGTAACACAATCATAATTTTATCTATGACATCTGTACATATAACGCAACTAGAAGTGTGGCTTTTATAAGTATGGATGGCTGTGAAAGTCATCCAGTAATCGTGCAACACATAAAGCATATTTTATAGTACTTCGATACGAGTTCTTTGAAATTTATGATTGAGATTTAATCTTTTTATAATATTCCAGTGATATCAGTTGAATGAATTTTTCAACAAAAATTATTCAAATTAAAAATTTGAAGGTCTTAAAACGTAGTTACCCATATAGTTTAATTTGAAAGTTCCTGTATTTTGTCATTATTTATTGCATTATAATTTTGTAATTATTTATTAAAATGTAGAAAATATATTTCATATTTTTATTACACCAATATTGAATTTCTACAAATCCATCGACGTAAGTAGTGAAAAGAATAATTTCCGTTAACAAAATTAATATTTTCAGATCAATCAACGTTTAACTTTTTGAATCTGTTCTCAAAGTGATTAAAAAATTAATTCTGTTTTAAACATTGACAAAATTGTTTTTGTACCTTTAATTTAGGTTGAAATATTACCTATAATTCAAAGCTGATTTTTTCAACGATTTTTCAACTTCAAATCAACACGGACGTATCAACATTGAAAAAACATAGATTAATTATGAACTCCCATGTTTTTTACAACTTTAATTTTAGATTTCAATTTGTTTTCCTAGCTCGTTCAAATAATGTTCACTAGTCAGACTTTTAATTTTTCATCTGTTTCAGTCTGTCAACTTTTAATACTATAACTAATGTTACAAAAGAATATAAATTTTAGCAGATTATTTGTGCATTCGTCTTTTCCATTGAGTGCAATTTATATAATATTTTAAGTTATATAAATTATATGCATACTCATTTGTAATAATGCACAAATGTTCGTTTTCGTGTTTCCAGAGTTAATAATGTAGTTTGTTGTAATTTAATATACAAAATTGCAACTTCCATAATGTTGTAAATCAAATTTTATACGTATTTTTCGGCTAATTCTTACCCACTGCACGTCCTTGCCAAGTGAATACAATGTTCATCGATCGTGCAATAGCTACCAAATTGATGGTGAGGTGTAATTAGTACTTTAATAATGGTCACTATTTAAAATAAGTAGTCATACAATGCGCTTGTGTAATCCGAGAAAATTAAACTATATAACAAGTGCGATAATTAAATAAGGTTATTGCGTTGGAGCGTAGATCAATTTTGAATGTTTTCAATGAAATATTAAGAACGTATTTTCAAGAACTATGAAAAATTAGTTACTTTTAAATACTTTACCAGGTTGATCAATTTCTTCTAATGTAGAACTGCATTCTATACGATACTCATAAAAGTTCTATCACTACAATTAGAATCTGCTTGTTTTACGAGGATTTTATTTGCGCCTAGAAGACATGCACTCTATTTAAACGAATTCTTCTTACTGAGAGTAATTATTTTTCAGGATATAATAAACGAGATAACACCATATTTATTCAATTTTTAATTAGTTTCATGAAAATTATAGTATACGTAGACAAGAAATTTCGTTTTCAACATTTTTGTATTGAAGTTCATATTAAAATAAATTGATTTTGAGCAGAGCAATTTAATTTTATTTCAGTTGAATATCAGTCAATTTAATTCAATTGTTGTCAGAAAATTTATATTTAACAAGTTATGGATTTCATTATAAACGTCCCATTGTAACAATTTTTTAAATGTTATTTTGGAGTATTTATTAATAAAAGGATTTAAATATTACGTTCGTAAATTAATTTTTTTTTAATTCATTTTACAGAGGTAAACAACATTAAATTCTAATAATTAATAACTTAAATGTAATTTTTAACTAGAATTATATATATGACATATCAAGAAATTAGATATGCATATAAATGTACAATATACATATAACTATTCTTCTGTTGTTAATATTGTAACTTCATATATTGAAAATTCATAACTGTAAATTCATTTACATAGTTTAAAAGCCATTCCATATTTACTTTTTTTAGAACATTAATATTGCAACGTTCAATAATTTATATTTCAAATATTTAAAATTTTATTTTAAATCTAAAATTCTTGTATTTTATTTCTTTACTTTTTTTTATGGAATAAAAATTAATTATATATATAATTTAAATGCTTATACATTATTTAATAAAATTAATCTCATAAATTAATATATCGAATTTAATTTTAAATTGTCATACCGAAAAATGCAAAATTCCACGATTATTCATAATTTTGTGTTGCAATGTTCCTACTTTAAAATTCAGATTTTATTCAATTTAAGATTAAAATTAATAATTCAGAATAAAATTTCACAAAGTGAAATTTATTTCAAAAGTTTAAATTTTCCATAATACAGCATATCTTGACCATAATTTTAGTAGCTTTCTTCAGCTTTTATTCCAACAATCCTGCTTTAAAATTTGAATTTACAAACAAAATTTTTTGTTTGAATCGTTTGTAATTCAAAATGTATATTTCAGTTTACATTTCATCTATTTTTGAACATAATTTCACATCTTCATCTATGTTTGAAAATGCATTCCAATAATTTCAAATTTATTCGTCAAACTATTGTTTTTCGGTTTGTATTTTTTCCGTTCCATACCCTCGGGATTTAATATTGAACCAACTGAATAACAATTTGACTAAAAAAATCCACAATTCGTAATTCGTTATTCGCCATAAATATTTAACGAGACAAAATGGTATAAGAAAACTCGATAAATCTTACGACTATATGTTAATTTAACAAATAATAGTAAATAGAAAAACGCAATTACTGAACTGACCTGTACGTAATAAAAGCAAAAACTAGTGCCACCAAAGATAAACTTCCACCAAGCACGACGACCAAACTGAGCACGCCATCCTGATCAAAAGAACCAGCAATTCCCGTGGAAATACCTCGGGCAACGCTGTTCGGTACCTGCGGAAATCCGTGCATAGCTCCGGTGTAAAAGGTATCCATGTTGTTTCAATCACAAGTCAACCTGCAACACACAACAATTGTTCTCTCTGGGTTTGCACAATTTCTTTTTACGAGCTTTTGCTTCGGAGCGAACGTTTTTCGCTAGTGTTTTTATCGTCACAACTTTGTGCGTTCGATATTAATTGGTTGTAATAACGAAATGCTAAGAAAATACATTAAGCGTACGAAAGTTCGCACATTTTGTTAATGGCAAAAGTTTAGTCGAAAACGTAAACATCGTACCAGAAACAAAAGTTAATAAAGGCGGTATCGAGTTGAACATCGAAATTGTTAAAAAGTGAGATAAAAAGGAATGAAAATAGAAAAAGCTACGGAAAACTAAAATAAATAATTAAAGTTAAAATAAATAATTCCCAAAAGTGGTACTTATTGAATTAGAATACTTAATATATAATATTATATAACTAGTTACATGCGTCCAAAAATCTAAGAAAATTCCATTGTTCCAGTTTAGGCATGATTTGTTTAAATATTTAACATCAAAAATGAGAAATTTGATATGAAATAGTATTTAAAATGTTCCAAAAAATACAAATAAAAGAAAAACTCTGAAGAAAAAAATGTCTCGATTAAGAATAGAAGTGACTTATATACTGCAAGATTTTGTCGCTAAGCTACAATATTCTATACAAAAAAATAATTTCTCAATATCCAGAAAAATATATATTAATTTTCACGAATGTGATTTCAATGTGTAATAGCCATATTTTTCAGTTATGTGATATTCATGACCAAAAATTCATTTTTTAATTTATTTATTAAATCAAACTGAAATAATATTAATTAATGATATTGAAACTACATTCATGAATACGGTAGAATGCTTCTTGGTTACTGTGTTACTGGACATCAAAAGTTCATAATTAAAGTCAATTCAAGTATTTTCAGATTTTTTCTAATAACATTTCTGACATTTTATGACATAATTTTAATAAACATAAAATAAAGAGAAATCATGTTCTGATATTATTTTGAATGAATAGTAACTTCGAAATAATAATATTTTTGGAAGAATAACATTGTCGTAAACAAAATTTAAAAACATTTCTCTGATAATTTCTGAAAAATTATCATAATATGAGTGTCTCAGTCATTTACAAATGTTTTCAATATTTTTCTGAGTATTTCAGAATTTTTGTTAATTTTTGTAAATTTTCTCTTTGTTCCACAACATTTCAACTTTGGCATAACTTATTATATGCAATTGAAAAAAAAAAGTAAAGAAAAATCGTCATAATAACTTGAGTTACGTAACAATGTGCAAAGTCTCAATTTTGATGGTTTTTCATACCATTTCGCTTTTTCGAACTTCAAGATAAAACCTCGAATGCATTATTCTATGCCAGAAAAAGTACTAAAATGTCAGAAAACGACCGAAGAAGAAAAAAACTGACTAATATTTTCACACTTGTTTGACCTATTTCAATCTTATTCAACGTGTTTCGTTCTTTATCGATTTTAGTTTATAAGCAATAAATAAAGTATACAACGATATGAAAACGCATTAAAAATTTCAAAAATAATTTAAAATTAGCTCTTATAATATTAGAAAAAGATATTACTAAGATTCGAACCTATAAGTTACAAAGTTTAAACTCAAGCTCATAACCACTTTGCTACTAACGACTCAAAGCACCCAGAAATATAAAAATGCATACTGCTCTTTACTTAATCTTTTTCGGTCATTTTCAATCGTATTTGAACTTTTTTTTATATTCTAAGACTTTCGTATTGCTATTAACCAAACATGCGAAACGAGTCATAAAATTGATAATTTAATTTTTTTAATGAATTAAATTATCAGCACTTTATCATATAGAATAGTAGTAATATTTATTAAAATTTTACAGAATAATTTTCGACACTTTTAAAGTGGTTCAAACAATTTTTGTTGTCTCTTCCATTCTTTTGAGCGATTTAATTTCTATTCGAAATAATTTATAGGACTAATAATTTAACAGTTTATTTTTCTCGGTGTACAGTTACTTAAATAACTCAAAGTTTAATTCTACGATCAATATCCAAAAATAACCCAGAAAAAAAAATTCACTTGTTAAATACTATAAATTGTACGGGTTAATTTAAGGCAAAATCTTTAATTGCACCAAATTGAACTAAATTGCTCTTATAAGTGATGTTAAAATAACGTTATACTTGAATTAAAATAAATTGGGTTACACCCTACCAATGAAAATAGCGGAAAATTTATTTAAAATATTTTAATAATGAGCAACTGGAAATTAAAATTTAAATAATTTTGATTTAAAAACATAATTTTTAATTCTTATATTTTTATTTCTTAATCTTCTTATTATAAATAACCCGTTAACACATATTTTAAAGAAACATGTAAATACATGTGGAAATGCATCTCTTTAATGATTTTAATTTTTTTTCTTGATTGTTTTATTTCGCTTTTGAACTTACATCTTAAAGTGAAACTTTTCCACTTAATTTTTAAATGAATTCTTTATCCTCCACTAACAATTTTTATTATATAAAAATATGTAATTCCATCTATTAAATAAATATAATCAATCGAATATACTTTTGCATTTAAACAAATTTTTATGAATGTATTCAACTTTTTATAGTTTTCAATTTTATAGAATTGAAAATGACAAAAAATACTGTCGAAATGTCGTAAAAAAGAACAAAAAATTAAAACTCAATATGCAAATTGAGTTTATTTTATTTTGCGTCCCTCAATCTAATTCACATTTGTCTACGCAGTATTAAAAAATATCGATCAAAGACGAGTCAATATATATTGTTTAATCTCAGTTTTAATTAGGCAAAACGCCTTTTTCATAAAGATACTTGAAATTGAATTTAAAATTGAACTCATCCATACACAAATGCTCATGTTAATACAGTTACATTAATTATTTCGATGAACTAAATTTATATTGCTGAAGTATTTAATATTTTAATAAAACGTTTCACGCAGAATTCCGTTTATTTTAAACGCAAGGAGTGGTCCGATTTAGACGATGACCCAAATCAGTCCACTTCCTCTAATCTGTCAACATCACACCTAACACTAACAGAATTCTCATGTCTGCTTATGTTGATCACTTTCACGTCTACATTTTTCTTTTTTCATATCGCCCAACTAGTAATCTTATTTATTTTACCTAAAATAAAATTATGGATTCTATAAATTATAACCAAGATATTTACTCAAGGAAAATATCTTCTTTGAATTACACCTTATATATCTGCGATGTTCATGAAGACCCTTTCTCAATCATTTCTTCATCTGTTCTGTTTAAACTGCTATTCCATTGCGTTTAATTAAATTTTTTTACGTAATCTTCGTTCTTCGCTTTATAAAGAACATTCTTTGCTATAATGTAATTTAAATAAAAATTGTGTTTTTTTGCAAAAATAATAATTTTCAAAATTTAAAGAACTGTACAGTAATTTAAATTTCTATATATTTTTATTAAACAATTTTGGCCTTATTACACATAACATTTTCTGATTTTTCTCATGCATTTTAGAATACGGTGTTATTTAAATGTGATTCTATGATTGTGTTTATTCTTTACTTCTAGTTTTCAATATTAGTTTCCATACAAGTATTAATAATTTATAATATTTCAATAAAATGGTGTTATAATGTGCACATAAAAATACTTTTTACAAAATCTTACATTTTTATACAAACAAATTTAAATTGGTACTTAAATATCGCGTGATACCAAATTAAAATAATGATTCCAGTCAATAAGAATATTATATATATTAAAAATATATAGAGGACTATAAATAATTTAATTATAATAACTTAGATATTATAAACCATAAGCAAATCGTTAAGTAGCATCAACTGTTTCATTATAATTACATTACGACTATAATATGGTACTTTAAATAATAGCAGAACTGGTACTTTAGATCAAATACCATAAATAATTGTATAATAATAAGAATTTGAATACAAATTTACAAGTCTTGTAAAATCCTCATACACCGTAACAATAATATACAATAATATCTTAAATATTATCATAAAAGTCATAAAAAATATCGTATGAATGATATTACTTAAATATTACTATAAAATTTTCAAAACACTCTAATTCATTCTGCAGATGTACAATAAGCACTACAATATTGGTATAATAAGCATAACAACATTAAATGTACTATAAATCTTACAGTAACCGTACCTTTAATAATGTCATAAATGGTATTATACATTCGTCATTAACGGTGCATTAAAAATTACGATAAACGTGTCATGAAGAAATAATGCAAATATAAGTTCGTTTGAAAAACAATCGTTGCAACAAATTTAATAAAAATTTCCAAGTATTTTGAAATAACTTCAAAAAGTGCTACATTTCATTTCTAAAATTTACCGAGTTCGCATAAAAAATGGCCTTATTACACATGTTGCGCAAACAATATCTTCCTCCAATGAATATAAATCTCACCAAAAGAACATGCGGAAGTCGAATAAATTCACATTTAGAAACCGTAAACCTCGCTCCCGTTCGCGCTGAATACTAACAAAATTGCACAGCTCAAAAGCAAGGTTCTTAATTGAAACTGATCATTTCCATAAAATAATCATCAGGAACTCGTGATTAATGTGAAAATTAAAGCCAATGCACAAGTTTCCGTCAAACAAATGGATATAAATACACATTTAAAAAAAATTTTTGTTTTTCAAAATTAAAGGAGAATGCATAGTAATTAAATTAATTCGTCTTAATTAGAAGTAATTATTTTCAGTTTAATTAAGACAATAAGTTGATAAATTTGCATTTAGGTTGTAATTTGCACTGTTAATTAATCTGTCGCGTAAACGAACAAAATTCGCACATATAAGTTCGTGTTTCAATATTCATATTGTAAATTTCGTATTATCAAATTTGAATGTTGGAGTTCAGATTGTAAAGTTTAGAATGGAAAGTTTATTTAGTGTAAATGTATCTGATAATGCAATTATTGTAAACACTGAAATGGCGTTTTTTGACGTCAATATTTATAATAGAGTGTGCATTTTTAACGCATTAAAAAGCAATTGAAATAATAATTGATTTATAAAATATCAACAAAATGTCAGTTTACAGAATTCATTACTTTCACACTCATTATAAAAATCATGAAAAGTTACGAAAAATCATGACAAAAATTTTGTATTAAAATTTTTTTTTAAACAATTGTCGAAGAATTTTTGTTAAATATTAGAAATATGTCTTAGTATAAAATTATCATTGTATGAGATAAAAGACGTTGTATATATTGAAATAATAAACCATAATACAATGTTAAATAAACGTTTATTACATGTTCAATGAACGTTTCTCACGCGTTGACACAAATTTATATTGTGTGGAGATGAAAATACATTTGTACAAGCGTCGCAATTAATGACTTGATATCAAATTCTATGCACGTACATATATTCTGTAAAGATTTTGCGCTTTCTAACGTCGCGATCCGTTACAAATGCTTGGAACCAGTATCGACACGACAAGTTTCCAGTTTTGCGGCCTCCTTCGTGCTCGTAAATTTCGATTAGTGGCGGAGGCAATTAGCTCCACTTTAGCACTGTGCCGAGGCAAAGTGCGAAGCTTGCAATTTTCTCGACGAAGTGCTTGCGATATTAAGAACACGTAAAATAAGAAAAAAATAATCACGGTTTGATGGAAATTACAGTTTCAATTAACCACTCCAAGCATTTGTTCCAAATTTCAGAAGTTACTTCGAAAAAATTATCCGCTGAAAATTCAGTTGTCTTTGTAATTCTTTTAGTTTTCGAAAATTGAATTAGTTTTAGAACTTCAAAAATGAATTTGCAAAAATTCTGTCATTCAGTTACATTAATCGGTATAATAATATTAAGTGAATATTGAAAAATTGTGAAATTTTAATTTCAACGTACAAACTGTGGATATCATCAACGTTATTACCATGCAATTTGTATTCAAAAGTAATCAAAAAAGAAAATTTTACGAAATAATGTAATAACCTTTTTAAAAATAATTATATTAGATGATTACTATAGAAACAATTTAACCGTTTTAATTTGCAATCAGCAAAATATTCTAGCTGAATTTTAAAAGTAATTTAAGAAAATCAATTTCGAAATTTTGTCACAATTTAAATTTATTAGAAATTGCTTCAGAAGTTATATTTTTTTAGACTGTTAATAAAAATCTCATGATTGCGACAAATTGCAATGTAATAATAATTTAAAGACAAAAAACTTAAGTACAACTTATTTATTTGGCATTTTATAAATGTTAAAATTTGTTTGTTTTGCTATTTATAATTCAGTTTATAAGTCTTATAGTAAAATTTTTCAATGCTTCTTTGTATAAAGATAGTTTCGTTTAAAGAAATATTTGAAAAAGTTATGGAATATTATTCTAATGTGTTAGAATGGGATAAAAATTGTAATTTACTTACTTATGTATACAAAAATATAATATCAGAAATTTTTTTTTAAAATTCTATATAAAATCAAAAGGTCGTGCAATTTATAATAAAATATAATAAACTATAATAACTTATAATAAAATTTGTTTATTAAATGGATAAAATTATACACAAATATTTATTATAGTTTTACTGTATAATCTATATTTATGACTAATTTGTAATTCACCAATCGTTGTGTGGCGCAGTCAATATCTATCAAAAAATTATAGTTACTTTTGATGCAGATGTAACATTTAATTATTGCAACTTGAAAACACAATTTAAATAAATTCATTGACAAATAACGGTTTCGATGAGTACAATAGAATCAATCATACGAATTAAAATTCTATTATACACCAGTTATACAGATAATATTATTTGCTTCATGTTACTCGGTTACAATTTGAAAACATTAACGAAAAAATAACTCTCAGTTATTTCCAGAACAATTCAACATTTCCTCTCAACATTTTGCAAAAGTTAATAATATGGAAAAATATCATAATAATGTAATGTAAAAAATATGTTTTTATAACATTATTTCACAGTGATTTAAATGTTCCCAAATCAATTATTTCTCCACTTATTTATTTGTTAGTTTTGCCAGTTTTTATTCCATTAAAAACTCAGTTGTTTCAAGACCGTGACTCCTCGAGATAAATAAAATATTCTCAAATGAAAAACCGTAATTTTCCATTTTCTCGAACTTAATTAACGTTACACCCGAATCCTTTTCCCATCTAATTAAATAACATTCCACCGACACAATGAGCCAATGTTTCCTCGTGCGTTTTTTCACGTTCTCCAATTCGGTTTAATTCAAAATAAATGCGGAATCTCAAACAAGTATATTCGAAAATGACCTAATGTCAAAAATACGAACCTCGAATTGAATTTCGACTCGGGGCCAGTCGAAAAAGGATGGCAAAGTGGAGAACGCCTTCCGCATTAACGAAACGCCAATACGCGACCTTTCATTCAACGCAACTTACGCCGTTATTTCCCGACCACCTTACGCCTTAAAAAGCTTTTCACTGAA
>JABFOX010000919.1:0-14435 GCA_022817665.1 Axea sp. ZL-2020
TTCTACATTCCAGATGTAATTGGAGAAATCGGAATATTTGTCTAATAAAATTATTTAATTTATTGCTGAATATTATGTAATATTGTGTTCTCTTTTCAAACTTTCGTGCAAATTAATCATACAATTTATAATAATTGATAACTGAACTAATCCAGTATATAATGAAATAAAAGTATTTTAAGAATGAATATTAAAATCGTTTCAAGAAGAGTTGTTTTATATACTATAATAAAAAAAAAATAAATTTTATTTTAAGGATTATAATAATCACGATCGTTTAATATTTGTTTAAATTTATATTTTTTACCTATTTGTCATTTGTAAATAACTGATTAATTTCAAACTTATGAGCTTTATAATAAGCTATGTTCTAAATTATATTTTTAGAGATTTTCTTATTTATAAAATGAGATAATTGAATATTTTCTCATGTTTTTGAGTTATTCTATAAATTAAATTAACTACATCAATTTTTTATTGATTTATTTAATTTTATTAATTGACAGAAACATTTGAAAAATTATGATTAATGATAATACTTAGCAGCTCAGATGCAATAATATATATTAAATTAAAATTCGCTAAAAAGTTTTGCGATGAAGATTTATACAAACTTTATATACTTTTTCATGAGCACCACGTAGGCTTTGATAAAGTGTTGATATTTAATAACAAAACTGCAAGCATGACCGTTTTATTTACTTCAAGATAAATAGACGTTAAGTAATCGTTAAAAAACGTATTAATTATACGTTTTTTATATAATACATATATAATATAAAAAAAACGTGTTAGTTATAAGAAAATATAATGAAGTGGAATTTATTTTACAAGATTAATTTTGATTCAAACATTTTAACATGAATATGGTAAAAGTCTAAAAACTATTTTTCTAAAAATTAAGTACATATATAGGATTTTTTTGCTTTTTTCTGTTTTGACAAACACGTAACAGCGGTTAAGGCTCTAACGGATCTTTATAAGCGTAAATGTAAAGCTAATTGCAATAATGTATTAAATAATAATAGAAATTTTAATTCAATAACTTTAATTAAGGAATTTAAAAGTTATAATGTATACTATACCTTTATATAAAAATTAATTTGTATGTAAATTATATTTCGACAAAAAAATTAATTTTTTTGTTGAAAGAAAAAGAATAATTCTTGAAGCAAGAGTAACTTTTTAATGTGTACTTTATTTAACTGTACTTGCATTAATGCATAAATAAATCATAGAAAAAATATAATTTAAAAAAACATGCATTTTTACAATAATTCATGTAAACATGCATTTATGCGTTTCGTTTCGCGACATAACATTGTATTCATTAGTAAGGTTTAGGTACATTTCTGTCTCTTATATAATCTTATACATACAGCTAGGAGCCACGAAGATGATAAAGTTTAAGGGATTATCCCAACAGATCATATTACAATATTGTAATGCGATGTAGCATATATTTCGTATGTGTAAAATTTTCATTTTAATAATAAATAAGTTTAATATTTATGATTTGATACATTTGATGATAATGGTAAAATTGGTTTATTAAGCGTATTGGTAGTCCATATGCTTTATCTATGAAAAGTAATAATTTTTTTGTGTATGTTTAAATTAAACATTAAAAACACAATATTTTATTCGATTTACCGAATAAAAACGAATTTGTTATATATTTGAATAATTATTTTTACATGTGTTACTAATTAATTAAATCATAATAAACTGGTATTAATAAAATAATTGGAATATACCAATAATTTAAACATTACCATTATCGACGACCTAAATGAGCACATTTTTCTACTTGCATTAAATATACTAAGTGAAATCAAATCGTACTGTATCATACTCGAATCATTGATCATTAATATGAAAACCAACAATATACGATATATGTTACAACGCATAAATATATTGTAATACGATTTTGATGACTGAGTCAAAACTGCGACTTTTATAAAATAACTGTTCCGTGTTCTTTAATTTCAAAATTGTATTCGTTTGGTTTACCAACTGAGTATGATATTTACCTGAACTAGATAAATGAAGCGCATCATTTAGCTCTAAGAAGCGTAACATCTCACTAAGTTATCAAACGATTTTTTATTTCGCATTTTATTTCATTGCAATTTCAACCAAATACGGAAAATGTCAAGTAGAAGTTACACGTATTTAAGCAAAATTTACGTACGTATCTGTATTCAATTTAAATTATTTTTTTCAAATATTTTTATCTGTTAAAGAACTGAATATTTGTTACTCGCATGAATACATTCTTTAATATTTTTAATAATGGTTTGAACACACTAAAAAAAGCAACAGAATATCAAAAATATTTCTTTTTGTTTTATTCAAAAACTCACATATGTTATTAAAATTCTCGTATTCGTGAAGCAATTAAATAAAATATCAGTGTGAGTATTTATGCATTTATCTTTACAGAACGAGAATATATTTTATTTAACAATTATACATTTTAAAATGTCTTCGTATTGCTAGAACAACATTTTTTTATAAAATCCTAATGTTGCCTATATTAAAAATTATTAAAGTTAAAATTAAAATAATCTGTCATTAATCAAAGACTATTTTTCACGGTCAATAGAATGGTCTAATTATTATCCAAGTTTCAACCACACAATATTGTTTAGATTTTAAATTCATTAATACATACAATAGAAAAGTACTTGTACTAAATTTGTTATTACATTTTCAAATAAATGAAAAAACATCTGTCGATAAAATAGAGATCGTATTTCATACAAAATACGAATGATTTTGTATGATGATTCAGAAAATTATAATTTTCTGAATAAAAAATACTTAAAAAAAATTAAAGTAGAACGCAGCTCAAATAACTGTCATAATCCCTTTTAATAATTAAACTGCCAACTTTTGCTATTTAGTCATAAATTCAAAAATCTTCACCCGCATTACAACCACGATTATCGAATCCTCATGGACGATCAATTAGAGTCTAAAATCATGGATTCAGTAAATGAGACAATAATTATTGTTAAATAAGTAATAATAATTAGTCATAGATAATTACAATTATAATAACAAAAGAATGATAAGTTTAATACAACTAAATATTTTCCTCGTTGTGCATGAAATATTATACATGTTTTAAATATTAAAATAATTTCGTAAATAAAAACTGTAAATTATCTATTGTGATAAATGCACAAGTTTTCTATATTTCAAATAGTACGTACTTTCCGTATCTGTAGTACCAAATTTTTTTTGTATAACGTAAAGAACTATCGCCCAATTGGTACAGTCAGTGCTATTTTAAAGCTTAAAGAAATTGTCATTCTCATACTTTCTCTTATTGTTCACAGTACTTCATCTGTAGAACAGCGTCGTATTCGTAAAAATAGTTCCACCACTATCAATCTTGTCCTGCTTACTGACTATCTTTTTTTTTCTAACCTGGATAGAAAGTCGCAAGTTGATGCAGCGTATTCAGTTTCTTCCAATACTTTTGATCAAAACTGTTATTCTGTACAAATAAATGAAAGGATAAATGAATAAATGAAAGAATAAATGAATCAACAGATGGACGTATGAATGGAAGAGAGACAAAAGAATCAATATCGCATCTATTTTTAATATATCATATATCTCACATATATTTTTAATATAAACACAAACATGCTTTCTAAATTGACTCAAAGATTCTATACTTTTGACAATTATAGATAAGTTATATATTTTTATTCTTTTGTAATGTATCTCTTTTTTTTGGACAATTCTACAGAACATATTTTGCCCGATAAAATTAGATAAACAATTTGGAATCATATGGTGTACAATTTTATAAATAAAAGTAATTGTATTAAAATAAATTCTTTGTCTTACAATACTTCTACATATACCGCAAAGTACAATTATTTTTATTATTCGGTTTTGCTGTTTTTGCAATTTATTAACATTAAAAAACAATGTAGAACAATATTGAAATTAAGGTGTCATTGTGATTTAAAAAAAGTATTGTCAAGTGTGGATTAAAGATTTTCTCGTTCTATAAATGCAATTAAATTTAATTCCAGTATTTTGTAGAATATTATCGATGTGTTAATTAAAATGTAAAAATCACAAATACAGAAGAATGGAAACTCAATATTAAATCACTACAATGTAGTTAATAGAACTCTAAAGCAGCTATTTATCTATCTGGGGTGTTTTTAATTAATAAGTAAAATTATGGGTTAATTATTCATTTTAGGGAATTATTCTAATAAAACTATATTTTATTTCACAATTTCGCATTATATTATAAAGTATAGAAGTATACATTTGTTATTAATATATGTATTGGCATAAATATGGAGTTTTTTCTATAAATAATATTGATTATATAAATAATGATGAGTAAGAATATAATTTTTGCAATAAAACCCAAAATATTGTAAAAATTGAATAATAAATTAAATTTAGTTTTAAATTTGAGTTGCAAAACATTTGAAACTATGATTATACGATAAAATATTATCAAATTCACCTACAAAGAAACATAAAAGCAAACTTAAAGTATACTTTGAGTTCTAAAAAAATATATTTGTTACGAACTGAAATATGTATTGAAATAATTTCGTTTTTTTATTATATTTCTTTGTTCTCATTAAAAAAAAAAATGAATTTATTTGTGAATTGAAAATTCTAATAAATTTATGCAACATATTCATTGATATTAAAATATCAGTTGAAAATAAATTTAATTTAATAAAACAATAATTTAATTACAACATAGATTATAAAAGAACACATTTTTTACAAAATAAATTAATATTCAGAATATAAATCTTATTATTTTCTTTGAATGCAAACATTTTAAGAACACGTATCTATTTTTCAATTATACAATAAATTAAAGAATTAATTCTTAATTCTAATTAATTTGTTATTAATAACTACAAATTTGAATATTTGGACATTAAATAATTTCTTCTTTGTGTTTTCTTTTATTTATTGAAATTTATTTTATAATTTTTTTTCTCGTTCTTTGCACTCATTATTTTTTTCTTCGTTAAAATAATATACACATTAATTATTTAAATAAATGAACTATTCGAATTGAACAAAGTATTTTTACACAACTATTTTCTCATCAATTAATTATTATTATAAAGACGTAGTTGTACTAAAATGATTTTTATTGATGTTTTAAAAAGTAATTCAAATTTTGTTCTTTAAACTGTTTGTGTTATTACAGTTCAGTTATGTTAATCTTTAAAAATTTTAAATCTTTTATAAAAAAAATTCGTATTTTGCAATTATTTAAATCGCTTCTAATTAAATATTTTGTTTAAGGTCTAATATATAATTTTATATGAAACTCAACATCTTATTTGATATTAAAGTTGCATTTGAAACAAATATAAATCAAATCTAACATACATAAAATTATTAAATTTGTATATATAATATACATAATATCAGTATTAATAAAAATTAACAATAACATGAATATTTGCTAAAGATTTTTATTACTGTAAATATTATATTGTAATAATTTATATACATGTGATCCAATAAATTTATAAATTAATATTTGTTTAAAAAATTAATTAAACTGACAATATTATCGGATGCAGAGAGTTAATTTTGTTTAAATAAAGAAATAAAAATAAACTACTGAAAATAAAAATCTGTGTTAGTATTATCATTATTTTTAAATGGTCCAAATAAGTTAATAATTTATTTCACTTAATCAAAAGTTAATTTTAATTAATTAAAATTAATAATATTAATTAAATGTATGGATATTATCTCTTAAAACACTAATATTGTAAGCAAAGCTAATTGGTTTTTAATTTGTTATATGTTTATAATTAACTTAAAAATAGATATCAGATAACGCAATAAAAACTAAATTTAAGGAAAGTATGCGATTCAGAACTTTGTCCGCTTGTACTTTTAATGAATGAATATAATGACATAAATTTATTTACACAAAGTTTTATTCGTTGTCTTCTACAAGGATATACCTATTACTATATACCATTCCCTGGTCTGAATTATTTTACATCATTATTATAGATTTGAAATAGTTTTATAAAAATGGCCACTCGGGATATTAAAAACTATTTTTCCTATCATATTCCCTATGTGTGAAATGATGCATCAGCGCTGATGAAGTGTAACTTTTTTAAATTACAGTAATATAAATTTTAAGCAACTTTGTTATGTTACTTTAATATCACGCGATTGTTGTTATTAATTAAACATACATAATTTTTATATTGCACTTTTATTTGATGAAATCGTAAAACATATGCTTTCACATTATTGAAACATATTCTAAAGCAATTAAAAATGAATTTCACATAAAAATGCAATATCAGCATATAATGAAATAAATGTATTTAGTCAAATATTACTTAGTTTATTGATGTTGTAGAACACAGATTATATCCAAAATATATTATAGTACAATTACTGAAAATTATTTTACAATGTAAAAAAGCAGTACCATCTGATTTAAATTAAAATAAATTTATTTCCACAATTGTTTCAATAATAAAAGAAAAATATTGCGTCATAAATCAAACTGTAATGCCGTTCTGTAATTATATTAACAATCTGTCTTACTTTTAAATGACAGGAACCGTTTCTTTTAATTCGAGATACTAAAATTGCACGCTAAAAAATAAAGTATTTGATAAAAATACATAACCAGTTAATGTCAGCATATAAAATTTCATCGCGCAAATTTGATTTCATTTGCGAATGAACGAAACGATGCATATAAAAAAGATAATGGCATAATGAAAAAGAATCGTATGTTCGCGCTACTAAGTACATTTAATAGTCATTACTATCGTGCCATTATACACATAAAAGCTCACTAATGTATACACATTTTGTTCAGACTGGTATTTTGATTTTTGAACGAAAGGATCGACTGACGATCACGACTAAATCTACATGTTTAAATAAAATGATTTCATCTATAAATTTATTTCATTTTGTTCAATTCACAAACTCGTTTTGCAACGGTTCTAAATGCAAGGAAACGTGTCTCATTCGAAAAGTAAAATACAATTTGGCGTGACTTTCGTGTTTTCCCTTCTTTT
Source organism: Axea sp. ZL-2020 (assembly GCA_022817665.1). NCBI lineage: Eukaryota > Metazoa > Arthropoda > Insecta > Hymenoptera > Scelionidae > Axea > Axea sp. ZL-2020. The sequence goes on from JABFOX010000919.1 coordinate 7,089, forward strand.
AGAACCGTTTTTACTTCATTTTTCTTCGTTACTTTCATACATTTTCTTTATCACTTGTATACCCTGATTCGAATAACCGCCGATCACGAGTCAATTATTTTAATTATTTGAAATTAAAATTCAGAATATTATATAATTTATTCTACACTTACTCTGTTGATGTTCGCGCTTTCGATTAAATTAATCTACATTATCGTATACAGCTTGTTTTATGTCATCAACTCAAATCCGAATACAGAAGTGTATTTGAAATCTGTTATCGTACAACTAATACTTACATTAAGAGGAAGACAAACTTATTTGTATTTCCACTTTGTCGATATTACAGTTATTGTTTTTATTATTATTATTATTGTTATCATTATTATTAATATTATCATTATAATTATATTATCAGTATAATTTCAAATTGCTCCAAAACAAGATGTAATTTATTTCTTCATAACCGCAACAATGTCTCAAATTAAGAGTAGAATACAACATTAATTCACATTTTTCTTAATCGCTATATAATGCAGAGTGAATTTCTACAATTTACTTTATTCTTCTATTAATTTGGGATATCGTCCTAACTTTTGAATAAAATGTTATCATTAAGACATAGATATAATAACAAACGTTAATTCTGTGACTGTAAAAAGACTTGGTTAAACATTTTATTTTGACATCCTCTTAAGCTTGGAAGTTATTATTTGTAAAGTAATGATTTTGTGAAATTTGAATGATATGCAATTACGCCAAAAAGATTAACTAGGTTAAGAAAGCAGGTAGTAACCCTTAACAAGTTCCATTTTGTAGTTGAAACACAAAGTATAAAGTTGTATTACAGCAGTTGTAGTTGTAAAAACTATTATAACTATTTATGAAATAAAAAATATATATTCGAATTTACGTGATAATATTTTGTTTGTTTTTTTCATATTGCAATGTAATTATCACACATTTTAAAATTCTGTATACGTTTTTGTAAAACGCAATATCTTATAAAATAAACAACTATGGCATAACTGCAGATGCTTTTGAAATACGAAATACAATTTGGTATATAAATATAAATCGTCTTATTTTCACATTACTTTGCATGAACTTTTCTCTAAAAAAATTATAAACAATTATAATAAAATACAAACAACTCCATAGAATTTGCTTTATACACACATAAAATTATAATTTTGTTACTTTTTGCAAATTCGTTTAGAGAAAAGTTTATGAATATGAGAACTAGTTTTTGTGTATCTTGTAAATAATTTCATTTAGAAGCATAAATTAAAATTAATCATTAAAGGTAACCCATTTCCAAAGCATTGTACAAGGAATGAAGATCTGAGTGCCGACTTATCCTCCAAAATGGAAAATTGTGCTTCCGAGCAGCAGATTCCTCATCCGAACCGTCTCCTATCACGACGTACGTGCATTTGCGACCAAATCGAGCAATTACTCTCGTGAAACAGCTTTCTTTTCCTAAAGTAAGTAATTAAAATTAGTTAGACATATTATTTGAATGAATATACAACAGGTTAATTTACAAAACTAACATAATTTTACACAATATAAATTATATATATATAAGGATAAGCAAAAATGTATAAAGTATTACTGAAAACATTACAAGCTTTCAGGAATCAAATGTAATCAAATTATTCGTTCGTAGTTTTCATAACTGTTTATACATTGTTTATACAATTTCACTCAGTTAATGATTTTTTAAAATTTATGTGTAACGTAGAAAAACACACAATTTAAAATGCCTTAAAATTTATATACAACTTAAAAAAGATTATTGAAATTCAGAAAAATATGCTCATCAAGTATAAATAAACAATATACATATACATAAATGAATATCCATTTTTTTAGATATCTTTTAAACATATAAAATTTTACAGATTAAACGAACATCTTTTAAAATGTTAAAATACTTTCATTATATTAGAGACACTCTGATATAGAATCAATGTGAAAAAACATATTTTTATATCGCAAAACCTAATTTCAATTTTACAATATTGACAAAATTATTTAGATGAATTTCTATATATCTGTGATTACGTTTGTTTCCGTGATCTACTAATATAACTTTCTAAAATTATTTATTTACTTAATTCACACATATTAATTTATATCAATGAATAAAAATTACCTTCATTCTTCACGGAACAAATTTTTATGTTACTTGTGAATTAACTAAGAAATATTATTTTATACAGTGAAATAGTTAATATTAATACAGTGAAATGATTTTGTTTAGTGATTTCTTATTTTTAGAAACACGACATTTCTCGTTTCATTATTTTTGTAAAGCTTTTGTTTTTATGTACGAATGTATATTTTTATGTTGCTATCAGATATAATCTATAAAATTAAATTTTTAATAATTAGCACAAGAAAGCACAAATACGCGATTTGAATACATAACATAATAGTTCTTTCATAATTATTTGTTTAAACGTACTAACAATATTTATAGTTGTCAAAAATGTTAAAGTATAATTTTGATAATGTAATGTCTGTTCTCAGAAATGCAAAAATTTCCCAGATCACTTGAAAATTCTCTTAATATTAATTGCGTGATTATGGTAGTTGTGAATATATAATTTTTACACAAAATTTGTAAGTTGTAACACATAAACATTCTTTCAGAATTATTTATATAAATATGACACCAATATTAACAGTTATTAAAAAAAATCATTAAGTTTTGATTAATATAAATTTTTTTAACATTGAAAATATACACGAGTCGTTTAAAAACATTAGCCATTTTGATTTTAAATATTTAGTTTGTGTGTGTTTCATTTTCATCATATTGTTTTGATATATTATTTCTTTATCGTGTTTTATTGTTATAAAAATAAAAAAATAATAATTTGTATGTTAGGAGCATATATATATATGGATATATAATATTATTGAAATGTGAAATGGTAGTTAAAATTGCATTTAAAACGTGTTTTCGTCTTATTTAATTTTAAATAATAATGTATGTAACGCGATAAAGAAAAATCATTTTAATATGTAAACAGACGACGATCAATGAATAATTTTGACACAATCAATTGACACATTGCAAATTTAAAAACTATTGTGACAGCATTAAAGTTAAGAGTTAAGGCACACCTTTTAATATATTATTTTTATTTATTTACATATGATTTACTCAATATTTATTCTATGTATTTCTTCAATATATATTCTATGTATGTAACATTTCTTAATATAACTTTCACTCAACGAAGTGTTGGGAGTTTTAATACTTTAATATTAATTCGAACATGTAATTGAAAAAAATCCAATTTAATATAATTTTAATTATTTAAAATTTGCGATTATTTCAAAATTATATATATATAAATGGATGTGTTTGAAGATTTTAATACACTTTTAATTTTTTTCATGATTTTATAACAATTTATTTCTACAAACAGATATAGTCTTAAACCAATATCAATAATATTAAATAAATGTTTTATAATTTTTGCAAATACTATTAAATTCTAAATTTTATTTTTTCATGGAATTTTCTTTCTATAACATTTTATAAGAAATTATAACAGATTATATCTATTTTTAAAATTGTTTTTAAAAATTGTAACAAAACTTTCTCAAAATTTGTCAGAAAAAAATGTTCTGCGAGGACCTTTTTATTGCAAACATAATAAAATGTCCATAGTCCTTATGAACGTCATTTCCAAAGTCAATCAAATTTTTATATATTTAAAGAATTAACATATGTTCAAAGACCATATGTATAGTTAAGTAGTCTCTGTGCAAAGACTTGTAGGATGTAAAACATTTTATACAGTTTACATTTCGTACTAAAAGACGTTACCAGTTTTTGCGGCAGAATAAATATTTTCAATAGGAAAAATTCCGCCGATTCCAAAGAGTAGAACTTTTGACAATGCAGGTATCAGTTGCGTGGATGTGACAAGGACATTAGTGCAATGACTCCTTTTATTGATAAGGCTTAGGCATTTGACAGCAGATGTGAGCCAGTTGTCTGTGACCAATTCAATTTCGCCCCGAAGTTGTAACCACTGTTCTCGAATTGTCGAGCCTAACAAACCGCCTACATTGTTCCTGTAATTCGTATAAATTTCCTTGATTTTGCGATACCGGAAGGCCAATTTTCGCATCCAATCGACTCCACCCCGGACACCCGAAGCTAAACAAATACCGTTGTTTGCGGATGCGCATCGAAAGCCATCGTTGGAAAAATTATAGGACGATAGGTCCTGACCGTTGTCGTCGGTAGCCATGTCATCTATGTGCGCTTGGTCGCATTCCTGAAACAATTTTGAATATTTATTAAGAAGTTTAAGCACATTTTGATGAACAGTTGTAGTATTAAGATCTTACAGGAGTACTGGAAAACAATAATTAAAATAATTTTGTTAAAAGTAATTAACGGAATTAAATGTTATTAAAGGAAGATGAATAAACTCATAATATATGAATAATAATGATAATTAATAGATAAAGAACTACTTCGTCATTTACACTATAAAGTATCGAAATCTTATAGACTACAGATCTATATTATAAAATTTATTGTAATGATTATGCATATAAATATAATTAAAACATTATATCTAATTAAGAAAAGTATCTCGTTAAAAATTTGCAGATCTTGACAAATTTTTCGAAAAATTATGTCTTTTTCAATTAAGTATTACTTTGATATAAAAATTATGGGATGTTAAATTTTTGTTCGCTTTTATGAGTCCCTCAAAAGAAAGTTTTCAGAGCCAACGTACATCAATATCATCAAAAAAAAAGTGCGTATCTGCCAAGTTGTAAATAATTTTCTCCATATTATTAGCAAGGTGTCTCAGTACGACAGTGTTTTTGCCGTAGGCTTCCGCAAACTGGCCGGTTAAAAGGGTATGGTATACTAGTATGGTTTCATCGAGGTCCCAAATAAATATTCTCTCCGGACCACTCTCTGTGGTATCAGCCGAACCGACAGTATTTCCGCTTCCGGTCTGTCGTCTACCCCGCTTCAAAGGCTTCACCGTCGGTCCTGAAATGATGTTTTATTGATTACCCTTAGCGAACATTTTAATTCCATTTCTTATTCCCATAAATCATTCATTTTGCAAAACGAGTAATGGGAAAAAATCTAAATCGGAACTCGATGTCATAATTATTTGAAAATTGTTATCTAAAAAAGTAACTTTCCTAACCGAGTCCTGAACTTATATATACTTATTTTATTGTACAAACTGTATCTTAAAATTCATTGCTAACACATTTCCCGTGCATCTCGTCGATATTATTTACAGGGAGGGTTCATCCGCAGCCTCAATCATTTTCATGCAAATCAATACCTCAAACAAAATCTCCATGAATTAATACCGACGAACCCATGTTTTAGTCAGTTACATAACAGATAAAGATACGTATCACGTTTGCTAAATTTTTGCGCATGCGTTGCGCATTTCGATAACTATAGTGCACACAAGTAATATGAGACACATTTCGATGTGTTTCATTCGTCTAGATCGGTTTTACAAACGCAACAGATTGTAATGCTATCTTTAATTAATAACGCAACTTGTGAAATGATTATCCAACATTGCAAACAGTGCTGAATTAATTTTAATATCACGACATGGATGACCCGAAGTATGGTTGCGCCAAAGATACAGCTTTATCCTTCAACTGATTTTAATTAATTTCTAAATATGAAATCGTACTTATCGATAACGCCAGTGCTTTAATGACGAGAAATTTATAGTTCGAACACGGAGGTCTTCTTGGGTTTGCGTTTGATTTATATAAAATTATTTTAACCAAAGGCAAAATGCCAAAAATAATGAAGAGCCCTCTTAATGGGGGCTCGTTTGAAGAAATCAATAGAACATCACACTGGACGTTTGTTAATCTGATAATTAAGGAACATATCGCAATACACGAGTAATTTGTGAACGTAAGCTCGCGCGCGACGCGCATTATCGTGTCGAATCCTTATTCTCTTGCGATAAAAATATTGAATTCGTATCATATTACCTTCGACGTTTGTTGTTTCGCGCGCGCTCAAATCGTTCGCATCGTGAGAGGTCGTATCCAACGTGAGCGCCACCTTGGCCGAGTCTTCTTAATGAAATGAAAAATTAATTAATGTCTTATTTAACGTAATGTCCAATGATTAACACATTTTTTTTATTTGTGGTTTTTAATTGAGTTTTATTTGATTCGCTTTTTCAAGTACAAATTTATACACAAATATACATTTTTATAAACATTTATTATGGAATAGATACTAAATTCAAGCCAACATACATGTCAAATTAGAACTTTTTCAAAAATTATTTCAAGATAAATTCAGATACTAAAACACAAACTGTGAGAAATTTTATATAAAATTTCTATCTATTTTTTATTATATTTCATGTTTATAATAGGAACGTCCTTTTTATTCATTTTGCTTTATTTTATTGTTTGAAACGTGTTAATTTTTATCATGTGAATTTTGATCAGCTGAAAAAGCTGAACATTTTCAAAAGCTTAGCATTTTGTTATAATAGTTAATAAATATAAATGATTTACTTTTAGTAAAGTATATTGTACCACAATTTTAAATATGAATATAAATATTTCTACGTTTTCAAAAGAATTAAATTAAAGCAAACATGGAGTTTGTAATAAATATTACAATAATTACTAAATTTAATGTAATTATTTCCATAATTACATTACAGTACAAAAAAATAAAAATAAAAAAAAATAAAAAAATAAAAAAAAATAAAAAAATAAAAAAAAATTACAAATTTGTTTAATTTTGTAATTAATTAAGATTAATTTATTTGGCACTATATATATTAAATTATTTAACTGTTTTTTAAATTTCTCTTTTTAATTCCCTCGCCCCTATTGGACTTTATTTCTTAAAAAGCTTCTATTTTTTATGCAATTTTTTCATTTATTCCAATATTTCTATTTTATTTCAAACTCCAGAATTTTCTTTTTTTTATCCTACCTTTCTTTTAAATTCTTGTATTTACAATACCAAGTTGATTACATAATTTCCGGTATGAATGATTTTGATATTCGTTTTGTACTTTTCTCAGTGAACATATGCACTATTTTTAATTTTAAATATGTTGTAGTTTTCCTTACTTTAAATTGAGCTACAACAATAATTAAAAAGAGAAGTCATATGAATCCTGAGATAAAATTAAAGTAAGCGATAAAGTTATTTAAACTTTGAAATAAGATTCATAACGAAATGAAAGTAACGTTGAATAAACAGTGATTATGAAATTTACAGAACATAAAAAATATTCATAAATTATAGTTTTTTCAAGTTATACACAATAAAACATATTTCTCATGTTTTTAGAT
>JABFOX010000920.1:0-14432 GCA_022817665.1 Axea sp. ZL-2020
TTTTTGCATTTCAAGAATGAAAAAATAATATAAATCAGAATAAGAAGTATATATACATAATGATACAAGGATAATAAGAATTAACAAATATATGAAATAAAGCATTACTTTAATACTGAGAAACACTGAAATATGCATTTGCAGAAACGTATATTTGTCATAATTCAAATTCAATATGTAACTAAAATTACAAAAAAAAATAATTACATTTTATTATAAATACCATATAATTTTGTAACTAATTTTATTAATTATAAAAATAGCTAATGGATTGAATAGGGTGTTTAATAAAAGACCAAGTAGGAATCGTTATTGATTAGAATAGTAATATTATTGAACTGAGGAAATTAAAAATATTTCATTAAAATGTTCTACCTTAAATTAATATGGGAAACTCATATTAATACGCAATTGAGGAATGCAGGAATTTTTTGGACAAGGTATCACATCATATTCTTATAATATAAATTTCTATTTTATTATGGTTCATTTTGTTATAAATCATTCTACAATTATAATATTTTTTAATGTCATAAAAGTTTAAATTCCAACTTCAATAAAAAATGTACAATTCCACGCTTTAAACAGTCCCTTACACAAAGCAGTAAATTGAATATTAGGTAACCACTAGTTTATCTTATCTTCGTTCAACGAAACTTTTTATTTCTGATATAATACAACTTGCAATTTTGCAGTATAAAACATATATTTCAATGTAATGTTTTTTAAAGTAACCCATGTTAATCATAAATGATAGTTCTTGTGACAATACAACAGTTCAATACTGTTTCTACTTTCTTCTTTCCCTTATTCTCTTTTTCTACTCCCTCTTCCCCTGGAAATGGAGTTTTGAAGTATTTTTATTGATACTCCCTTTTTTTATCTTTCTTTTCCTTTTCTCTCATTTTTGTACTCATCCTCTTCTGTCATCCCTTTTATTTTTATGATTTGATTACTGCACTATTGATTAATTTATACAATTTGAAATGTACACTAACAAAAATTGCATTACAAATTACACATTTACAATTAATAATCATCCCAGTATACGAAAATAGGTTGGCTAAAGAGAAACGTTAAAACAATAATACAATACAAAGTAGATCAAATAGGCCATTTCTGCTGATTTATGTTGTACTTTTATTACAATCTTTGATTAATCTATACTGAAAATTTACAGTCGAGATAAATTACACGCAAAAACAATTATATAATGTTATTGAAAATTACACTATCGTTCAATAGAATAAAATAAATGTTACAAAAGATTCATTAAAAAAATTAATTGAAATAATAAACCAATAGTTGTAGAGTAATAGTAAATATTTTAAATTCTCTGCTCAATTTAATTTATAAACAAATTTTACTTCTTATCAAGTACAAATGTGTTTCTAGCAATAGTTAAATTGGTTTCTGTGATTTTATCTTATTAATGACAATTTTTTTATTGTTAGAAGTTATATGAATTAAAACTTAACAATTGTAAAATATGCAGCTATTTTTATTTCAAACATTTGAATATAGTTTGGCGACATATAAATTTATTTATTTATTTATTTGTGATTATATTTAATGAACATGACGTGTCAAATATTATACAATGAAATCAAAAAAAGAAAACAAAAATAAAAAGTACAAAGTTCCATACAATCAATTATAAATAATCATATGTATACATTTGAGTGTATTATATTATACATACGTTTGAATGTGTTATGTTAATTATAAGTTGGAATTAAATAAGTTTATGACACATAAATTCAGTATTTGTACATTCTAATCAGTGGATGCACTTGTTATGTTAAAATGTAAATAAATTTTAAATTCTGTTTCAGATATTAAAATTTGTACTATTCGATACTTTTTAAAGCAGTACGTCTGAAAATGAATTAAGTTGATATCGATTATTTATGTCAAATATATGAGAACATTTTGTTTTTCCAATACAACTTATTACTACGATTGTGTGAGCATCATAATTTTGATGTTCACGCATTTTGATGTCGCACATTTTAAATTTGTGAATTTTAAACTGAATTTGTTAATTTTGTGTGTTAGTTTTAAAGTTATATTATTATATATTTTTCAATTTAAGTTCAGAGAATTATTATAATGATAACTTTCATTTTTTAATTGATCTTTTCGTATTTAATTAGGATATGAATTTAAATAATAAATTATGGAATTAATTTCATTACGAAGTTAATACTTATAATATTTTAACTTTAAACATATTGAAAGAAAATAATTGAACATAATTTCGTTCTTATATAACAATAACAGAAAATAGTAAAATACAAAATTAAAATACGAATAATATTTTAAAGGGCGAATATTAATTACGTAATACGTGAATAACAACAAAATTTGAGATTATAGTTATTTTGTGTTTTGTTTGGTTTATTTTTGTATGCAATTATTTGCTTAATTTTTTTATGCATTGATAGATTATTTAAACAAAATATTGAAATGAATTTGTACTCGTTCCAAAATAGATATAATATATCTGCATTACTCTGAAGAAGTCTGAACATGTCAGGCGGAACGTTAGGAATGTTACGATTTAATAATAAAAAATGAAGACTCAAAAGCATTTTACTGTATTAATTTTAATTCCTAATGAGTGTTAAACAAAAATTACAATTTTGAGAAAATGGTTATAAAGCTGAATATCTTTATTTAAATTTTTTAAATATGGTTTAAATCTTTGTTTTATATTACCACGTATATATTGCCTTATTTTTAATTCTTCTATAAATGAATATTATAGAAATTATTGATTATAAAACACAAGCAGTTACGACAGTGTTTTTGAGGTAATTTGCTTCATTAATTTTTTGTCTGTTAAAAAGTTGTTTTATCAATTATCCATTTTAGTCACATTTTTTTTGTTCTAGAGATAAAAATTGAGAGGAAATGTACGACATTTGGGCTTAAATGATAATAAATAAGAGCATTTGAAAACATATTCTTAAGCAACAAATAATTTTATGTAATATGTGACATTTTTTCCATTTTGCTTCTGCATGGTTGCTATTCATAACTCGCAGACGCTGGATGGAAATAAGAAAAGCAGAATGTCAGTCGGCGCTCTTGAAGCGCACAAAGTGAAGCGTAATGAACATGTTCACTGTCGCAACGAATTAGTACTTCAGCTTTCTTTGGAAATTTTCTGTCCAAATGTTTTTTCGTACGAAACAAATCATATTATAAAACACGATTACAGAATTTGTATGACAGTTATCATTTGCGTATATATACTTATTGTTTCAAAAATTTAATGATATATTTTAAAAAATAAATAGTTCCAAAATTTGTATTACATAATGAATTTTCTTTTGTAGAAAGAAATGGAGATGTTAGCAAAATTGTTCAGTGTGGATAAAAGTTTAAAAGTAAATTATTTTTACTATCTTCGATATCAACTTTCTAATGTATTTTAAATTGATTCATGTGCACAGAAAAAAAATTGTTAAGGTTTATAGAATTTTAATATTTTTTGCAATACAATAGTGTGTGTGTATATATGTATTAATACACGTACCTTAAACTTTAAGATATAATCATTTTGATATTACAGATTAAAAATGACAATTATTATAACTAACGTTTACCCGCGTTTAAGTTTAATTTTTTAACGTATAAAAAATGCGTCTTTTACATATAAAACAAAATAATAAGTTATAAAGTTTATTTTTTTATTTGTAAGTTTTTTTGTTTTTATTTTCATTTTTATCAAATTAATTAATTAATATATGAACAACTTTGTGCTAATGGAATAGCAAAATATATGTACAGTTTCATCTTGAAGCCGTCTCTAAAACTATAAAATTTAATTTTCTAATGTTAATCTACTATAATATAAAAGAATGAAATGTACTGTCAAAGATCCAGTTTTTCGACTCTTAAGTATAACTATCCTTTTTAATGTGTAAATCATGAAATAAATAAATTTAAATTTAAATGCATGTATACTGTCATAATAAATAAATTATAATGGCAAACTTAAAGGAATTGATTTCCATTTTTTAATGGTTAAAAATATGTATAAAATAAATTATCAACATTTATGAACTTCACAAACAACCTGCTATAATTTTGCTGCAACAGTTTAGAGATAAAGTTCGGGTGACTGAATTCTACTACAGTAAATCATCTTCATTGTCAGAAAATATAAATCTGTAAAAAGTACTTAAAACCTCGACTGCTTTGTAAAGCTTCAAGTATAGGAAACTTTGTACAGGAATGTATATTTTATTCTTTTAATAACATTTAAAATTTTGGTTATATGAATATCATAATCTCATTGCCAATTTATTCATTGCTCTTGTACGATGAAAGTTTTGTTAATAGTTAATTATTGAATATTTTCGAATGCTATTTTCTGTGTATTATAACTTTTTTGTACTGCATGAAAATTATTTTTATAATTTGTAATCTGTTACTTTTTATTTTATGAAAAATTACTTTGATTATTTCTTTAAAGTAATAAATTAAATTAGTTAATTGAATTATAAATGTCGCTGAGCCGAAAAATTAAAACATAATTCTGTTTTGGCAAATAAAAAAAAACGAAGAAAAATACGTCCGTAGCCTGTAAAATTGTACGAAACGAAACATTGGGTCTGAAAGAATTCCTGTTTACAAGGACTCGAATCTATATTTTGATCTTCTACAGCGCATTTGTCACGTTGTAACGGATTGCGGCAAAGAGTGACGAGAACTTCGCCTTCGCCTTCCACCTTCGTGGAAGCTGCTCCTCTCATTTATAACATATTTCATTTCTCATTGCACGCCGCTCTATTTTCGCGCGATATGCGACTTTTCTAGCTGCTTAACTTGGTCGACGAGGGCGTCTTTATACAAGACGCGGATGACTCTTCAATCTTCAGGTGTTTGCTGACAGTCGCACAAACCATCATCATGGTAAGATCATCAATATCCAAATTCACATTTTATTCTTGTTATAATAATCCTCCTTCTTTTTGTTCTCCACAAGTGATTAAGAATGATAAAAAATAATTTTTCGTCGATAAAGCGTCGCGTGACAAGTTCTTCTTAGTTTCTGGTGTGGTGTTAGTTTTATCCTTTTTCACGACGAATTGGTTTTTGATGTTTGGTGATTTTTCTGCAAGCATAGTGACTTCAAATTTGAGAAATGGTGAAAATGTGTCCTTAGTTGAAAGGCAATAAAATTTAATTTTTGACTAAACCGGAGTTATCGGACAATAAGTTAACTTTTAGTTAGACGATATAGTTCGTTATTTAGTTAGTTTAGTTAAGCATTTAGTCCATTAGTCTTTTAAGTTAGTTAGTTAATTATTTAGTTACTTGATCATTTTAGTTAGTTAACTTTGCGGCTCTTTTAATTTTTTATTGAACTGGTTAATTTCTGTCAATCAGTTTGTCAAATTAGTTAATTGATCTTTTAAATTAGATTTGTTGATTTGATAATTTAGTTAATTATGTCATTTAATAAGCCTTTAGTCATTTATCTTATGAATTAATATCTATCTCATAAATAAATATTTATTTTTTATAATTAGTTTTTTGGTTAATTATTCTGTGCATTTAAATAAATATTTTGTCAGCTGAAATTTTTAATTCATTATTTAACGGGTTAAACGTTTAAATTTGTGATTTCGACACTTTCGTTCAAATTATTCCTATTTAAAATTTATCTTATATTTTATTTTTATTTTGTTTTTTTTTTTAAGAAGTCTAGAACTTTTTCATAGTATGTAATATTTGAAAACATTTTGTAGTAATTTTCTAATAAATTTTATCAAATTTTTAACGTTATTAAAAGGTCAGAGAATATGTAAGAAAATTGTGCCAAGAAACTCCTAAATAAAATATTAACCAGGACAATCATCTTTAAATTAAAATCGGTTATATTAATTTATTATTCGGAAAATTACAATTTTATAAATTGTTCGCATTTACAGAGAAGAAAGGACTACGATAAATTTTGTTTTCTTTTTCTCCAAAAATATTATTTAAAAACCAAATTTCGAATGAAAAGCAGTAAATATTGAAATATTTTTAATGCACCTTTAAATTTGCGTATATGTTGAATGTATTTTAATATACAGAAAATATATTTCGGATGAATAATTTCAAAGTTTAGAAACTACACATTTTTAAGTTCCAGTTAATTTGTGTTATTCATTTAAAATGGTGTTAAGTGAAATAAAAAAAGTAGAAACACAAAATCATACAATAATTCTACCTTATTAATGTACCAAATATTTTACTGGACACAAAGGAAATGCATATGAACTATTCAAAAATGTATTATATATATTATATACAATTTGTTGTTTCTCCCATTATTAATATATATTTTTAATTTTACTCTGATTATATTCAATTCGTAAATTCATAAAATTTTAAAAAATTCGTAAAAATTGCTTTTACTTGCTATGTTTTACAAGATTCTTCATAAATACCATCAACGTTTTACCAAAATAAATCTACAAAATTATTTACTTAATACAGCGAAAGCGTTCAACTTATTATAACTTTATAGATATTTCCTTTCATCTAGATTAAAATAAACATATCTTTCAATCTACAATAAAGAATATTAATAGATAATTTAATAATAACAATTTTTTAATATTTATTAAAACACCAAATGTCATTTATTTTTACCAATAATGGGAAACACAATAAAAAACTTAATCTGTTACAATATAATCTTTTATTTGTTTTGTGGAAATTTTAATGGAGGAATGTGGAATTTTATTTATTACATAAATTCAAAAATATATCAGCATTTTTTATTTTACTAATTAGTAAAATAAATTTAATTAAATAATGACAATATTTTCAAAGACTCTCGTAATTTCATTTAAAATGATTACTGTGCTTAGTGTAATTTGTTTGATTTGAAAATTTTACCTGACAAACAATTATTTTGCATTTTTATTTTTTATTTTGAACAGCAAACTTTTATTACAAACTTATTTAACAAAATTAAATTATATCCTCTATTAAAATCAATTAAATCTTTCACTCTTCTTCCAATCGAATTTTACACAATAAATTTTTGTTACAATTATTGTTTACGAGGTTAATTCAATTTTAAAAAATCGAAAAAATTTGTTATGCTCTGAACTAGTTTTCAAACAACGTATTTTTTTCAATTTAGTACAAAGTTTTGTTATCATTTTTTACATCAATGATCTTGTATTTTTAGCAATTTATGGTAGCAATTTATAGTGGAAAAATATGTTAATTTTACGTTTAAACTTACGAATTTATATGTAGTTTCAATAGTACGGTTACTTTTTTATCATTTAATACAAATAAATAAAATTGTTATAATTATCGGATCATTGAAAATTATAAATCCTGAGATGAACTTTACTGATTACCTGTCAATGCAATTTGTACACCATATGCAAAATTTAATAATAAATAAAATATATTGTTAAAAATACTTGGAAATGATATAAATTTGCGTAACATTGAACAATTGAATAAAAAGCGCATAAAATTCTTGTTAAAAAAATTACAGCCCTCAGAAATGTGGTTTATATGAAAAATTATTCAATTCATTCCAAAATTAAATTTGAAGCACAATTATATCTATAATTCTTATATACACCTCTTTCATAATAATATTATTTTAGTAAATTCTGAAGACGTGTGACAATGGCTAAATTTGAAGTACCGTGCTCTTTAATTAATACAACAGCTTAATTTCATACTTCGTCGCATATAGTTCGAGGCTATAAATATTTCAAAAATAAGTATGCAAACATTACGCAAGACACGTAGGCTAACATTGTCACTTAATTTTGCACGCATATTAAATACATCAATTAAATTTAGTTTAATCCGATGCAAATTTTTAATCAAATTATTTGAAACAATCTGAATAGAATTTAAACTTACTGAAACACGAATAAACCGTTTTATTTAACTTGTCAACAAATTATTATTATCTGTTTTACCAAACCATATTTATGAAACTTGGTTTGGTAACTTTGTTATTCGCAGGAAGAAGATGAGCAAAAAATGGCTGTGATGCGCAAAGCCTTCCAAATGTTTGACACGACGAAAAGCGGATTCATCGACACACTTAAGATTTCCACCATCTTAAATACAATGGGCCAATTATTCGACGATGCGGAATTGAATTCAATTATTCAAGAGAATGATCCTGATGGCACAGGCAAGGTGAATTTTGATGGCTTCTGCAGGATAGCTGGTAGGTTTCTTGAGGAAGAAGATGCAGAGGCGATGCAAGAGGAACTCAAAGAAGCCTTCAGATTGTACGATCGTGAAGGAAATGGTTACATCACGACGGCGACGCTTAAAGAAATTCTTGCTGCCCTCGATGACAAACTGACAAATTCGGATTTGGATGGGATCATAGCGGAAATTGATACTGATGGATCTGGAACTGTAGATTTCGATGGTATTTTGCAATTGTTGAATCAATTTTTCAACTGATCTAACATACATATAATACATGCTTTTAGATTTTTTTTTGTTTTCTCATTGTATTTTATCGAAATCGTATAAAAACTTTTATGTGAGATCATTTATTGAGAAAATATGTTTCAATGAAAAATATAATTAGAATATTTATAAACATGTTAAAGTTATATATAAAAATAATTTGTAGTAAGAATTGAAAACTTTTGACAAACAATTTTGCTTAAATTGTTTATACTTCAAAAATGCATAATTTTTTTAGTTATCGATATTTCGGTATCTGAATGACCGAGTGGTTAAACGACCAGACTTCTAGCAACTACTTGAGTAAAATCAAGATTCAGTTCTTGATTGTAGATATATATTTTAAAATAATTAAATCTGAATTTTTTTAAAGAATAGTTTAAAATATTTCTAAATAGAAATATATATGTAGAAAATATTTAAATGGTAATTGCATTCATTTTTAAGCATCCGTGTTTTAATCCTATATATCATTTAAGCATTTCTGATCAGTTTTTATTTTTAGTCAGGAATGAAAATTAAAAAATAAATTAATACAAAAATTTTCTCTATTTTAACTGTTTATTATACACATAAAATTTAAGATACTTTTCTTCTTCAACTATAGTTTTATATAATGTTGATCAAATTTGTGCTTAGTTCGACGCTTGTCAAGTTTATATAATTACTTCGTACTATTTTATTAAAAACTTATTTTAAGTTATTTTATAAATTGAACAGAGAATGCGTTTTCAATTTATCACAACGCTGATGGATTTAAGAATTGAATACTGAAGCTGAAATGTCTAGCATTTAATCAGAGTGGAAAAGTAGGCGGAAATAAATCACTACATGTTCTATCTGAAATATCCAAAATACATCTCTGTTATTTTAGAAATATTAACAATATGTAAGTTATTTTCAGCTCTGACCAAATGTAAAACGTTTCAACCTGAGAAATGCATATTCACGAATGTACAGATATTTTTGCATTTATTTTTTCAAGACAATTTTGCAAATTTTGTTCCTTTCTCTCAATAAATTCTTATATTCTTCTAGTAAAATTTGACATGATTTATACAATAATGTGCTTTTACTATGAGACCACGGGCATTTAATGAACTGTATGCCTGGACTAATTTCTCTCTCAAAAAAAAAAATATCTCATATTACACATTTTTCATTATTGCGTAGAGTCTGATTATTAATAAAATTATTTTACCAAAATATATGATTAAAAGAATATATAAAAAATTAAAAACTGGTACAGTATCCAAAAAAGTGCATGATTATATTTAATCTTTTTCATATTAAAAAAATGATCAGACATTTTATATTTATTAAAATTACATTAATTTCGCCAAATTTTTTCACAGAAATGTCAAAATTTCATCGAAGAAATGCCCATAAATTTTTAAAGTAAATTTTTACAATTGTAGAGTTTAGTACCTGATTCATCATCGTGATGGGACATCAAACAACCTTTCTTAGAATAATTTTAACAGAGTACTTAAAATAAATTTTAAAATGTAATATTATTAATTAAAATTTTTTCATTTTAAGAAATTGTATACAAACTGAATAAATTATCTAAGTCATAATAATTATTAATCATGTTACACAAATTTTAAGTTACTTTTTATTAATGTTTATTACACTTTATACCTAATGTTCGGAATCAGTGCATTTATAACTAATGTAATACTTGTTGTTATTTCAATTAATTTTAATAACAATTTCATTTTTATATTTCTAGAGTTTATGGAGATGATGACTGGAGAATAAAAGCATGGAATTATTAGTATACTTGCGGTTAAAGTACATCGATTGTAATGGCGTGTTCTAAAATTAAAAATATAATATTGTGAGAATGTATTTATTTACTTTCTATTTAATATTTATCGGTAAGTCAATAATAAATTATAAATAATATTTTATCTAAATAGTTTTCGAATATGCTGTAAGGTAAATATAAAAGTCAGTGCAATTTCTTAAGATCTCACTTGAACAATGTCAAACATAAACACTTTTAATTCAATAAAGTGATATTTATTTTAGACACAGTTCTGATTTTCATTTTATCCTAAACTTAGAGTGTGAAATAAATCCAAAGAGTTTATTATATTATTATTTTATTTTATAATAATTGGATAATTTTGGTTGTTCTGTTGTATATGAATATTAAAACAATTAGTCCATTCTTGAACTATTTTCTGCTTCTATTTTTCATTTCACTATTAAGGATTTATATTTTTATAATATTATTTTTACTTTTTGTACTATTTGTATATAGTAGATATATTATATACATATAGTACACTAATACAACTCAGAATAATGTTATAAAACACAAATATTTAACAACGAAATGAAAAATAACAAAAAAAATGGAAGAATGGACTAATTATTTTAACACTGATATCCAATGGATTATATTATATGGATTATTTAATCGAATTCTTATGTGAATTCTGATTTTATTATCTTTATACAAAATTAAAATAGATATTATTTTATTGTTTGTTTTCATAATATTTCAATTATCTTTTTATATATCATGCAAGATGTTTTTTTCCTAAAATGATATTATTTTAGTAATATGCAAAATAGTTAATCATAATTAGAATCCAAGTAATTAATTCTTTAACAAATATAATTAAATAATGTATATTATTTGTAGTCTTATATCAATTTATATACTAATAATAATAAACTAAAAGGTGTAGAGGATGCTTTAAATCAAAACACATCAAGTAATTTAATAATTGCCTTACGAAAGGTTTATATTTCTCAGTTTGTACGAGAAGAACAATTATTAACAGTCAAGTGAATTACAACGTGAGCTAACGACATAGTCGCGCTTATTATACTACTATCTTATTAATTTAATTAGCGTAAATTTCCTGTCCGGTAGCAGGGTTGACTGGATAGTCCACGTGGTGGACAACAACGTCGGTGACGTGGATGTTTGGTGCATAGAGGGCACTAATGTCCAAAGGCCTATCGAGTGGCCAGCCGAGAGGTTTGCCGTCGAGGGAGATGGCGCCTCCAATTACGTTGCTAACTGGTCGATTTTCGTAGTAGTTGTGGAGCATTTCATCATGCGTCCTCCATCCTTGAATGGTTTCATGTTGGACTGGATAATGTCCGTTTCCGTGGTGTACGTTTCCGTGAATTCCATGGGCTCCATGGATTCCACCTTGAATTCCTCCTACACCACCCATTCCACCAACACCACCCATTCCACCAATACCAACTCCTCCGATTCCACCGATTCCTCCAATTCCGCTAGCACCGGTAACACCGCTAATTCCGCTAACACCGCTAATTCCGCTTACTCCGCCTACTCCAACTCCACCGGTGACTGAGTGACCGTAAATTCCGTGCCTGAGTCCTCCATAAATACCTTGTCCCATTCCTCTACCAGCATGTCCGTGGAATTTACCATGAATGGTAACTGGTTCATCAATTCCAACAGGGATTCCTCCAGCCTGAATAGAATAAAATCAATCAATTATTTCATGTTTAACAAGTTAATATTGTAAGTAATATATGTCGTAATGTTATATAATTACTTGATGAATACGCGCGTGTACGTTTATTCCTCCATGACCCATAGGAGTTCCAACTGGTACTTGTCCTTGAGTTCCAACTGGAATGTGTCCTACTACTTGTTGAGGTCCGATTGGTTGATGGCCAACACCTACATGTTGTTGCATTCCTGGGATGATGCCAGCTGGTCCCCATCCGACTTGTCCGATAGTTGGAAGTCCACTGTTCATAAGTCCAAGATGATGAGTGCCTTCACCTTCTCCTGGGTAGTAATGATGTTGTTGCCAACGTGGGAAACTCTGGTGTCCTGGCCAACGTTTGTAGAGGTATCCATAATGCCATTTAGCTGCGAAAATAATATATTAAAAATGTGTAAAATCAATATATTTTATCTAAATGGAGGAATTGTAGCTTACCAGCTGGTACAGTAGTCTTTTCTTCCCAGTGTGGTACTACACTGACAGCTGGAGTGCAGGTATTGACTGGGCCAACGGTGTTAACTTGCATTGGTACATGTTGGTTGTATTCTTCTTCGTCAACAATTTGGAAGCTTTGTTCATTATAGTTTTGCCATTGTTCTGGGATAATTCCTACATAAGATTGTGGTACGATTTGTTCTTGAGCACTAACAACGACAACAAGTTGAAGTGGCAAACCGCTCTGGGTACCTTTAGGCAAGCTCAATCTAGCTGGGAAACTCAAGATCTGTTGGGGCTGTAATAAAGTAAAATACCCACATTAAGATGAACCATCACGTTAAAAAATTTATATTACATTTATTCATTCACTCACTTCAGTTATGTAGAATGGATTTTGGGAACGCATAGCTGCATCTACACTGTCTTTGATAGCGTGAATTGATGGCCAATCCCAACTTTGAGTTGAAGCTTGTTGAGAGCTCCTGACGATGACATTCTGTCCTTCAACAACTGCAAAGAAACCAATTAATTAAGAATAACCATAAGCGCACTAAGTTTCAGTAATTAAATATTTGAATGCAAACATACGGTCTGATACGAATTGATCCAATTCAACAAAAGCAAGTCTGTCCTTATTGATATCGATGTGTTGTCCATGATGGTTGTATTTTGGTCCAACGAAAATTCTGACTACGGCATTTTGGATGGATTTGTCGGATTGTACAACGATTTGGACTTCATAAGGATGATGGTCCAAGCGTTTCACCTGGGCGCGAACCTTGACAGTATCTTGTTGTTGATCTTGTTCAGTTTCAGTTGGTTCAGGAACGGCATTATCCAAGCTAACACTGTAGTCGCTGAAATAAGTTATGAGTGGAGATACGACAACTTTTTCAACAGTTACTCCTGGGAGAACGACATCATTGTATACGTGATGTGGGAGTCCTTCTTGGTATTTTTCGAAAAGTTGAATGACTTTCTTGAAGAGTTGATAGAAAGCTGGATCTTTTACAGATGTTTCTGCGAGTTCCAAGGCAGATGGAGTGTAATCCCAAATATTGGTTGACTGTGGTGCGACTCCGAGGAGCTCTTTAGTGGCAGCGACAA
The DNA here is from genome assembly GCA_022817665.1 of Axea sp. ZL-2020. Classification (NCBI taxonomy): domain Eukaryota; kingdom Metazoa; phylum Arthropoda; class Insecta; order Hymenoptera; family Scelionidae; genus Axea; species Axea sp. ZL-2020. The sequence goes on from JABFOX010000920.1 coordinate 13,533, forward strand.
GACTTCCGTAGTATCTGGGGTTGATGCTCCTGCCAGTGGATTCGATCAAGTTACCGAGAACATTGAGACCTTGTGGAGTAAGGATAGAAACGAGCACTCCTTGTGGGGTAAGTACACTGCCAGAATCAATGGCGTTCAAGATACGTTGCTCGAGTTTGTGCACAGCTTTAAGGAGTTTTGGTTGGTGTTCCGTGAGTTCAATGGTCTTGGGGCGTCCTGGGAATTCGAGTCCATTGGTATAACGTTGATTTGGTTTATATGGGATATTGATTTCTTCATCTAAAACTAAGGTGTCGATTGGGCCAAGTCCGTTGCTCAAACGTTCCAAATTATAACGGGCAATCAGTTGTTGGTGAAGATAGTAATAACGAGCACCACGTCCGATCATATGAAGAGAATCTTCATCGACAGTTGGAGTTTGACCAATTCCAGCACCACCATGAACACCGAAGTTCTAAAAATATTTATTTAATTAATAAAACATATAATATAAAACTCATAATTACGAACTGCAGATGATTCAAATTTATGCATGAAAAACATTGTAATATAAAATGTTCCTAATAGTACGCAGAATCATCGCTTTTCGCAGTTATAAGTCAATAAAATCATTTGTCTGTCTTTACTTCAGCTTGCATGTATCCAGCAAGGCTGACATAAGTATAGTATGCAGCAAGTCCAATATCCTGAGTCCAGTAGGCGAGTTTATTTTCACCTTCTGGAAGATGAGCAGTATAATTAACAGGGATGTGGGCGACGCCAGGAGAAGCTGGGTTGTCAACACCTTGGCTCTTAATGTTTTGGACTTCTTGGATGATTCTAGAGTCGAAGAAGTATTGTGGGAAAACTTCATATGGTGGTGGCAGGATGACTCCCTGTGTGTAGGGGCGCTGCAGGGCG
>JABFOX010000921.1:0-14424 GCA_022817665.1 Axea sp. ZL-2020
CTCTTAAGAAAGATACAAAACGAAGAATGAAGCCAAATACCTGACGACAAAACACCTGCTTAGGTATCAGTAGACGGTGTTAAGATACTCAAGTGGAAATCGAAGTGTTCGAAATGGAATAGGTAAAATGGATCTCAAAGAGAAATGTATGACAACGAAACATTTGTTGTCATACACAAAATACTAGTAGTACACAAAGTGGAGAATGAACGCTGTAAAAATTGGCGGCAAACTTTGTAGCGGTTACAACTGGAAGCCAATGAATACTGAGCACAATATAACGGCATACATAATTTCGATCGCTAGACTTAACGTCTGCAAATATAAGAAGAATAAAATTAGGTGGGGAGCTTGCGCCTAATGCGGTTCAAAGTACTTTGACTAGGATGCCTGATGGTGTCCTAACTAGCACAATACTAATAAATTCTAAGTAATAAAAAGAACCAAACAAAGCTTCAATTTTATTTTATCTTAGGATAACGTGCCTGCCTCGCATTGATTTGTTGTATTTGCGATGTATTAGGGCAGATCTTAGAATCTAAACTTGGAATTATCAGTCTCATGAATTCTTTTACGACGTCTGCTATGGAAATTTGCATTTTTTTATTTCAGTTGTTTTAATACTCATGTTTATTAAAAGTAGTAGATAATGTATTTATATGATACAGTGTACAATTATGTTGCTTATATAAATTATATGATAAATAGTATAAAATTTTAAATATGATTTATTAAAGTCTATAACTATACAAAATACAACAGTATGGAAGTTTTATTTACGATAAATTATATATTATATTAAATACAATATTTATTATATAGTATAATTATATTATGTATTATTATTACTAAATATATTATTAGTAAAATTGCACCGTTTAATCAAATAAAAAGTTAAATAACATGTATTTATATAAATTAAATACTAATTAAAAAATGAATATTGTTTACACCAAACCATTAGACATAGTTATTTTAAATAAAACTTATTTACAGAATTTTTGTGTATTAACATCATTATGAAATATTTAATTCCAATATTACCGAATTTTATCTATAAATTTAATATTTTTTACTTTCAATGCTTTACTGTTCTTCAACTTTTTATTTAATTTTTCAATTAAACATTTCAACCGTTTACGTAAACTGTCATTTTACCTTACTAATAAATATTTATTATTATTAATTCAATTCCTGATAATTATCGTTGTTTCTTAATTATAATCACTTCGTAAGTCTATTCGAAATTTCTCGTCGATAATATTTATGTGAGTCAATATTTCTCCAGATATCCAACTTTTTACGTATAAGTGTAATTATGAAATTTAATCATGTGTTGATTTATTTCTTCAGATAATTAATCGGACTAAATTTTATTAACAAATGAGCATATTTACTATTACTAACGTATTCATTTATATTTTATATATCATTAAAAATGATATGATTAGTAATTTTGTCTAAAACGAATTGTTATTGCAGTTCTATTATCATTTCTGTAAATACTCAAAACCTTTAGCATTTTGGCAGTAATATTTTAATTTTCAAAGATTACTTTTTATAGATTCATTGTAATTACTTTAGAATTTATCACTTTATCTTTATTTTTGTCTATAATCGATTAAGGTTATAGAGTTTGGATTCGGTTTTAAGGCTATCATGTTCTACAAAATGCAATGGTTGATAATCACGTTATAGATAATTTGCTAGAGAAGATTGTGGAGACATTTTATCTATAGAATTGTTACAAGCAAATAGAAGATTAGTAGCAATCAATTCCAAATTTTGTTGAGATAAATTGGAGTTTGATGAATTAGTACGTATATTCTAGAAAATTTCGATAAAAGGTTCAACAATCTTGGATTGTAAAGAATTGATTACTGTGAATTTTCATATTGTGGTATTTATAGTTAAGAAAATGTAGTCCAAGCAAAACAAAACAATATGTTTAATACTAAAAGGGCTTATATATGAATATTGAAGACGAAATGGTGTGTAACGAAAAAAAAAATTCGCAAAGCAATAAATATATAATTTGTAGTTGCAGTAGCCAGTCTTCGATAAATAAATGATTTGCTAATAATCCATAAGTCTAGTAATAAGTGAAGCAGGTTGTCGGAAATAGATTATGTTGTCGCTGTATGAGATTTATAAAGAAACATCACTCGTGTGCAGAGATTGCAGTTCCAAAAATTCTTGTAGAGTGCCACACATGCGGACTACTAAATCAAAGAAAAAATCACTAACAACAAGTGCACAAGTAATATATTCAATTTATCAGAATATAGTATTTATTATATTTACGTTATATATATGTGTGTGTGAATTCGTGAACAATTAGAATCATTTGTTTATTTTCATATTTACTATTTAAAAACTATGAATAAATTAAAATAAGCCAAAAAAAAAAAATTGTTGAAACACCGAGCTGCGTCTCGATGTCTCCTAATTTAAAATGTATTCCAAACAATCGTGATTTTTAATTTTAATTGCGGATAAAAGTAAATAATTAGTACCAGCACTGTTCATTTTAATTTCATTTACGTAAGTAAATATACTTTGAAACGCTCATCTGTCGCTTGCTGTTTCATATACTGGTGCTATTACAAAAGCTGAAACTACAATGAAACCGCTATGCACAAGAGATGAAATATGCGAAAAAGCAGCAAGACTGAAGTGTGATACATTTGCTACAAAAAATGACGTCGAGGACCATACTATTGTCCCTGAAGTTTATATGTGTGCGAGCGTGAATAACTGAAGAATTTTACAGAGCAATGGAGAGTCTGGTAATATATTCGGTTTATTGGCAGTTGGACGCTTTGAGAACGATTTTCTCCTCGATGGGATTTTGATTGCACTAAAAGCGAACGGGAGGACACTTTTCAAGGCCGACTTACTGCAGTAGGCAGATGGATTTGCAGTGCGATGAACAAAATGAATGGGAAGAGAGCCAAGAGCGCAACGTGAGACTGCTGTTGATGGTTATTGAATTTAAAATGAATTCGTTTCTCAAACTTTTCGGTTCAAAATATTAATCAATTATAATATTTTTATTATTACGCCCCAGAATGTTATATGGAGGATTCAGACCAACTGAACAAGTTATTTAACTTTTTAATCGTTTAAATGATAAATCAGGATAGAACGTGACGTCTAAAATTTTATCAAGGATATTATTAATATAAAATTAGAAATATTAAATTAATGAAGAATCATATTAATACAAAGAAGTAATTACTAATGAGAAATATAAAAAAATATTTTAAAAATTGCCAAAAAATTCTAACAGATTATTCAAGTTTAAAAGCTTTCATTTCATAGTTTTTTTCTAAATGTATTGAATTCTGTTTCAAACACGTAATTTATATTTAATATACTTACAAATTCTACGTAAAGGATTGTTAGATGTGTAGGATAAAGAGTGGAAGGCAATATAGAAAACAAAATTGTATTATCACAAACCACAAATCGTTCAATAAGAAATTGCAATTATTATTCCATTAACCAGTTCAATTATATATAAATATCGAATCATTATAAAGTCTAAATGTTTTAAGTGATTGAATTTGAAGAATGCTTAATACATCATAATTATGATTCATAAAAGGATCTGGTAGGCGTAATCTTAGTCATATGACACAGAAAAAAATTATGATAACTATTTCAGAAATGATGATAATTTTTTCTTCTGTCCGTAGATTTCGTTCATAAACCATTTAAATTGTTGAAATTTATTTATGTGTTATTGTCTTTGTCTTAATTATATCAAAAATAACAACTGAAATTCTAATCATGAAATTTAATAATAATATATATTAATAAATATATGAAATTAATCAATAGTTGTGCACTGTATAAAAATAATGGAAAGAAAAATTATGTAATAAAATATTAGTAATAGTTAACACTATTTGCAATGCATTAAAACAAACAATATTTATTTTACTTAAAAATTGTAAATTAATATTTCTTAAACTATCTGTGTTATTCCGTAAAAATCGAATTTTACTCAAACTTATTAAACATGCACATGTTTTTTTCATAAAATGTTGTTTAAAACTTTTGCATTAGTACATTTTTTATACTTTTATATACATTTTACAACTGTATTAAAAGTATATCTACACATAATTTATTGCAATTTGAATAATAAATTCAAAAGCTTAATAAACAGAGGTCGTAATATATCATTCGTGAAAAATAAAAATGCAAAAATTGTATTCAATGAACACATGTGGTTTGTTGAAATAACCTGGTTAAGAGGAACATTGATATTAAGCTACTTAGGGAGCATAATGTGTAAGACTATAGGTCTTCATAGTAAATATAGCATCATTAATATACATGTACTGTAGAGATGCGAGGATAGCCGCCGAGGCTGAAACTCGAGAGGATAAACATATCGTCATATCACATGAAGAAAGATAGATCAGGCAAAATGTAGTTGTGTTATAAATACTTTGTCGACGACTTTGAAAATCGCTTCAACAGAATGATTGTCACATTTTGTATGCACGAAAATGGATAAGAAAATTTATTCATGGGAAAAAAGAAGCCTATAATCTGACTTAAAAAGTATGAAAAAATATTTTAAAGCGGGATAAATATTTCTTTTATATTATATAAAAATATTACACTTCTATAACACAAAAAATATCCTGTTTTTTTTTGTTTTTTTGTTTTTTTTTTGATTTTAGTGAAATAACTGTTTTCTACTTTAAATTATCGTTTTCATTAGTTCTTCGAAGAAATGATTAGAAGTAAACAATTATTAGAAGATCCGTTTTTATGAAGCGAAAACATTATATATTATTGTGTATAAATAACATTTTTTGTTAATTTGTATTTATAGAAACGCATGTCGTTATAAAAAATGAAAAACTTTTTACTTTTTAAATATGAAATTGCGGAGTAGAAATTAAACGTTTATGAGATTTTCATTTTCTAACTTTCTTGAAAAGAATTCTGACTTAAAAATATAATAAATGTAAAATGTGTTCATATTTTAATATTTCGTGTACAACGGCCATTAAAACTAACTACGTTAAAAAACAAAACTAAAAATTTCAATAATTAAAGAAATAATATTTTTTTATTATATTAATAGACTCCTTCGTGCATGATATAATATGAATACTGTATTGAAAATAAATTAATGTACAGTATGCACAATTTATATAGCTTAAGGATATTAATTTAGGACAAATGTGAAATGAATTTATAAAAAAAAAAAAAAAAAAAAGAAAAAGCGGGTAACCTTTAAAACGGAAAATTAAAAGCTGTATTATTAATGTTTCTGATTTTCTCTTTGTAACTGTATAATAATTTTTATGAAATATTAAACAGCGTTTCATCTTTTTCTACAAATCAGTTGTTTTGTTTTCCACTCAAATAACAAAAATCAACACACATCGAACTATCCTGTATATGTATATATATGAATTCATAATATATATAAATTCATTAGTTGTACACTATGAATGAAAAAATAAAATATTACATACAGGATTGTTCGATGTGTTGATTTTTGTTATTTAAGTGAAAAACAAAACAATTTATTTGAAATTGTAGGAAAAGATGAAACACTTTTTAATATTTCATAAAGATTATATATATTAATATAATAATAATATAATAAAATATGACTAATATTCTTCTTTGAACATTTTTTCGAAGTTCTCGATTAACATAAGTATCTTTTCCTCTCACGATCAGAATAAATATTTCGAAAAATTTATTTAATTAAGTAAATATTCAGAATGATATCCATTAACTTCGATGCATTTAACAATTGATTGTTTAAATAATTTTGAACAAAATAACAGCATTTATTTTACGTTATATTTAACTCAGTAATTATTTCACTTAAAGTATTATATCTTCATCAAATAAATATTATACTTTAAATATATACCCCTTGTTTTACAATTAATATCTATAACTTTCCTTACCTTTTAAATAAAAATACACTTCTAAATTATTTAATATCTTTAAACCTCTCAAAATACAAATTTTAACAATAAAATCACTTGTGGTAAAAATTACTCATTATAATAAATCATAAGAGAAATGATTTAATATATAGTAAAAATCTATTATGATCTGGAAATTAATTATTTTTCTTAATTTCTAAGTAAATTACAAAATTATTACTACCATATACAAGTATATATATATATATATGGTTTCATAATTTTATATTCTAATAAAATTACTCCATTTTAATGATACGGCATTTATCTAGCAAACATTCTTTTAGATGTGTGTTACTTAATATGAAATTAAATATTGAAAAAACGTTTGTGTGTGTGTGTGTGTGTGTGTGTGTATGCATGTATGTATTTATTTTTTTAATTAACTTTATTATTAAAATTGAATATAAGACTACTAACAATGTTAACACATTGCATAGTTTCAAATAAAAAGTGCCTTATTTCTTGAATAATAATTTTTGCAATAAAAAATAATGCACAGAAAGGGGACAATAATTTTACATTATTTGTTTCCTTATGTTAGCGGATATTATTCCATGGTATGCAACGTATTTTCTATATTGCAGGTGGCAATAGAAAGAGGTATAAAGTGGTGTTAATAGTAGTTGTTTCCGATGACATTTGTCCATGTTTCGTGTCTATAATACTTTAAAAACTACCTATTTGAAAAAAAAAATATGCCAAATCGTCAAGTTTAAACAATAAGATAAAACGTCAATGGGAAATTATATATATTATTCATTTTATTTTTTTATTTAATTCTACACATATTTTTCTTAATTTATTTACAAATTTTATAATAAAATTAACTAAACGCAGGCACATAATTGAGCAATGCTATAGAGAAATCAAAATTCCTTATGTAATAAAGTAGTATTATAATTAAACACGTCGATCTTTTCAATTTATGAATATATAAAATAAAAAAAAATAAAATACGAACATTTTTATAATGAGGAAAGAAACTAAATTATAAAATGTGAGTTTTTTCATTATTACATAAATGTTTTTTACTTTATTTCTTTTTATTTCATTCTATCATTATAGAAGAGCTACAATAAATGTCAATTATTATTCGTAATAATAGTAAATAAAGTAAGAAAATATAATTATTAACAATTAAAATAATTATCGGACAAAAAAGTTTTAGGAGATACCAAAAAGAATTATTTAATGGTAATTTCTTACATTCGTTTTTTTCTGAATGAAATGATCTAAGGTAAGAGAGATTATAAATGACATTATGAAAGGGCAAAACTATATACGCGTAGAACTTCTTTAATTTTTTAATTTATTTTGTATTCTGAAATGAAAAATAATAATGGCTTTATTAATATTGAAAAGGAAAAATTGAACTACTTTTTATAATGAATAATTGCTATTATTTCATCGAGTTAATAATCCTAACCCTGTAGTGTAAAAGTCTACTTTTCAGAAGTTCGAGACTCTGAATTCTGACTATTCGAGAAGTAGTTAAACCAGAAGATAATGAATATGTGTAGAATTAATAGTCGGGAGACGTTTTTTTATACATTTTTACATATTAATTCAAAGCTCCAATAAAGATGGATACTTTTACCGTGGATAGTATGTTTTACGATAGTTAGTAAGAAGTCGATAAAATTGGCATTTTTTCTCGCCTTCTTATACCTGATTCTTTACTACAAATACAAGAAAAATAACTTTTATCGTACCTAATAAGTTGAAAAAACGTCAACAAAATATATGAGGTGTTCAATAAGTTCTTAGAAAAGTCAAGAAATAATTTTTTTTTGCAATTTTCATTTACATTGCAAAATGGAAAAAATATCCATATATTTTTGTTTTTAAGAAATTATTGAACGCCTTTCGCACATAGAAGATTAAAATGTGAAAAAATTTTGATTCAGAAGACCAAATAATAAAACAATTCTAATTAACATTTTTCTTAATTCGTGTATAAATAATAGTGAAAAATAGAAAATAAATAAAAGCAGAAATGCATAGTAATTTGCGTAATGCACACAACCTGGAAACAAATAATGCAATTACACTACTAACTTTACATACCCGGTTTAACATTTACGTTATCATTTTTCGTAATTTACTGCTTATTTCATTTTTTGGATGCAAAAGAAGCTACTTTCATACCAGTGTAATTCTTATACTTACTTTAAAATTTGTGTTTAGGATATATCTCAAAAGTAAATTCTTCCTAGAAAACTTAAATTTTTAGTTTACAAAATTGTATCATATGATCCAAATTTATCAACATATTTCGGACAAATGAATGCAGTTTGTTACATATTATTACCACAAACATGAATTAATGAATAAACATGCATAAATCAATAAACTGACATTATAATGCGATAAACTAAACAAGTAAATTTAAAGAAATTTAAACAGAATTTTAAACAAATATTTTTATTTTTGTGTATTAAAATAATTCATCTGAACATCAGAACGTTTCAAGCGTCAAAGTTTAATTTTTATAAATATTTCAGGTCTAAATTTATCAATAAAATCGAATATTTTTATGCATGTAGTTAATATATTTGTTCAAGATAATGAAACAACATTTTTTAAACCCATTATTTGTTATTTTTATTTATATAAAATGTTTTTCAAAATAATGTAACAGTCAAGTTTCATTACATAAAAATTCTTAACAAGGCTCCATTATAAATTTGCACCAATACAATGTCTTTTTAAATTTTAATTTAAAAATTTTTTTATGTAAAGATAATTCTAATCTAAAGTCTGTATATTAGAGATGTCAAATGAGTTTTTATTCAAGACTAAATTCTGAGCTAGTTTGGAAGTTATGTATTGTAGTGAATTTCTACGTTTATTACTATACGAATAAAGATGTTACAATTATATTTTCGCAATAATAATGATAATTATCAATAGATATCTTTTTTACAATTACAATGTTTTTTTTACGAATGAAAATGACGATACCAATATTAACGCAGTTGGGTACACCAGTCGTTTTATGTCCTTCTCCAATGTTTTATAGTTAGAACGATAATCCACAATTATCATACTTCATATCATGTATATATATTGACAATTGAAGTCCTAGTATAAAGTATTTTTTGTCCTAGGATTTGTCACTTGGAGTCCTTCTTCCTTGCAATCATCACTTCGTTATATCTTTCATGCATTATTTTGTAGATCCAAAGTTGAATTATATAGAAGATAATATTTGTACATCTTCCAAACCACGTGGAATTAGTTTGTTCAATACAATTTTTCTTTTTAAATTAACTTGAGGTAAATCGTAATATTTCCTCACTATTTTAAATAACCCTTCGGTCTACTAATTAAAAATTATACATTCTGGACTTATGAAGGTGTAAAGAAATAACGGGATTATCCCAATATTTTAATGTAACGTACTCAACGACTTGTTATTAACTGTCTTTTCATTATATTCGAACCATTTTGATATACAATCAACGTTGCCACGCTCGCGTCTATCGTCGCGCTGTCGACGATCTCATGCTCATTTCAAAGTTGGCGCGATTCACGGTTTCGTTCATGACAGTATCTTAATTAAAGGGACATTTAAGATTTTATATCACTCTTTAGCTGGGTAAACTCAAATAACCATAAATGTAATTTTTTAGTTCATTGAAACATAATTATTTAACTGAGAGATGAATTTAATATTTTTCAATCGTGATTATTACACGAAATTGACTATAAGAAACATAATTTTACTTTGCTTATTTCTGCTGACATGCTATCAATATTATATTTCGGTTTAATGAAATAAAAATGTTGTGTAATTTCGAAGGTATAATGTGTGTTATATCTTACAAGATTTGATTAAGGATGTATAACATTACCATAAAAATGTATTTTTAGAGTTTTCCCTGAGATCTTTTGTTTGTAACGTACTATTAAAGTTGCAATTATAAACATTGTATATGGTTGAAACTTTGTGTAGTGTAGTGAACCGATTCCAGGCATGAAATTGGTTACACCCTATGGAATTAGATTGGGACTATGCAAACGTAGAGTTGAAATATATGCAGAAATGTTCTTTTTTTCCTTTTGTCCTCAAAATGTTTTACATTACAAGCATCAGTAAAGTATAGCGATTGATTATTGGCTAATCAAGTCTGTATGGAAATGAAAACGAATAAATGTATTATTTTAAAATAATTGAACTCATACTTAATTTCTAAATTATTGAATTAAATATTTGTTAATGATATATTGTATGTAATACAGTATTATGTTTATCTTAAAAAGCACTATTTTGGAATTTTACCGTGAAACATATTAAAATTCAAAATGCAATTCCAGAATACTTTGAAAACTTGAAAAAGCTTTCTTTGAGTACAGTTATAGAAATTTAATTAAGTTACTCATATTCAATCTATATTTATAAAACGTTATATTAAAATTACTTTCTCATTTAGTGGTGTTAATATTTATATACTTTAATGTTTAATTTTATTATATTAATTAATATATCAAATTACAGCAGTTATAATAATTTTTTCACATGATTATATTAAGATTTATAATTCAAGTAATGCATAAATTTTAATCAGTCCAATTTACTCATTCATTGTAGATTAAGAATCAACTTATTGAATAAATGATTGAGAATTTATAACAGTCATTAAAATTTAATTCGGTGCGTTGCAATAACTTAAAATATTGACGAAAAACAAAGATCTTTATTATTTTTACAAAATAATTCATAAACTTGTTAAATTATTGAATGAATGTTTAAATCCCACTTAAAACGACTAATAAACGTTTTAACAGTATTTTATTTTACATAGGAATACTTTAAAGTATGAAAATTCAATTCACAAATTTATTATCGTAAAAATAATTTGTTAATTTAATATTATTTACACCAAAGTAATATATGTGAAATGTTTATGGTACAATAATCAACAGATCATTTTTTTTGTTTTAGTCCACTTCGTTGATACACAACTCCTACATCTTGTTTTATAGATGTGTTGCATCTTGGAAAAAAAGTCGTGACTTTTTTTCATAGAAGTCGAAAAGAAAACATACGATTGAAATAAAATAAACATTGTATTAAAAGAAGGAAGAAAATTATGAAAAGAGGGGCGTAACCATCGTGACGAGTGACGTAAGTCGAGGCCACTAGCCGCGGCGTAGTGATTATGTTCGTAGCACGACAGTTCGTTCGTCCTAGTCTAGCTAAGTTGGTCGCCAAGGGGGGCGAGTCATTGGCTACTGGAAAAGTACTTCAAAGTGCTCCAAAGCTTTTTGATTAGGATAGTTGAAACTCGGGACCGTATAAATATGAATGCGTGAAAACTAGAAAAAATGCGTAGTCAATTTTGAGCATCTTAAATTTACGAAAATTGAATGGTCCTGCGACACCAGCGTCTACTATACGCTGGACTATCAATTATGGGTTACCAAAGACCCGGCATTCTAACGGTTTGCCAGATTTCGGAACATAACTACGGAGCTACGTTTCGACCGTTGTGATACAGATTTTTGTAAGTGTTATTGGAGATGAGGTGGAGTCATGTATTATCGGAATCAATGCATTATTTTAATTCAAATTATGCACGCTTTCATGAATTTTCTTGTGTAAAACAGCCACTAAGTAAAATTACAATTATGATCTAAGAAAGATGTTTTCATTATGTATTACTGAAATTTCTAAGCCGGGGAATGTTATGAATGATAAATTTGACAAGAAAATAATTTTGAAGTGATTGAGAAAGGAGGAACTAGCACGCGATAAGATTTCACGTGAGAGTAAGAAAATTATGCGACGAACGATACGAATAAGGAATTATCTAGGGATGAGAGAAAATCCATAAATTGAATTAAAACTAGAGTAGAATAATTTTTCAAGAATTTAAATGAAACTAAAGCACCCGGTATGTTAGTATATTTATCATAATATTCGTCGAACATTATGTAACGCTGCTTATAAAAAGTATATTTATCGGTATTTTGTGCTCAAATATGATAATGAATTTCTTCAATTTTGCATATGAAAGTTTAATTGCATTTCGACAAAAAATTGTTTTCAAAACTTTAAAATAACAATTATTTTTAAAAATTTATCATTTAATAAGTAAAATCACATTTAAACGTTAATACAAAATTTTCCGAATACACTTATAAATTTGTATTATATAAAAATATAACGATAAATTATTAAAAATATTTTTAAATACAATAATATTCGTTCAAATATTTGGTATGTCAATATTTGAAACAAATATAACAGGAGTATTTTATATATTATTTATTTCAGTCTTTTTTATTTTTTTTACAATTTTTATGTGCTGATATTTGGTTAACCATTAATAATTAATTTATAAAACGTTATTATTTATATGTCCATAAAATAATATTTGTTATATATATGTAGATATTGCAATATATAAAAGAAATGTAATTCAAATTTCCGTTAATTATATATCAGAATAATTGCGATTAACACGAAGTTTTACTCACGTATAACATGTTAATAATACGCTTTAGTTCAGAAATTAAATTTTATATATTAAATATATGACGTTATTATTATTATTATTATTATTATTATTATTATTATTATTATTATTATTATTATCTATTATGTATACACAGTTTATACAATATTTTATAAAATAATGATTTAATTCACATAGTGAACAACTTTTTAATTAATACAAAATAACATTATACTGTTTAATTTTTTAATACAAAAACACTGATGTTATATTATTTTATAAAGAAATGTATATGAGTTAATTTTTGTAAATTAAATGCGTTCTCCATACTTTTGTTAAGTCGTTATTTTACAAAATACTACATATATAATCAGTTGCTCTTAATAAGTAATTACTCTTATTAATCCTATTAATATAGTATATTAAATATATAAAATGTAATTTCTGAACTAAAGCACATTACTAACATATTATACATTAGTAAAAGTTCGTTTTTATCGCAGTTGCTTGAATATATAATTGCCTGAAATCTGATATAAAAATCATTAAATGTAAAATGCAATACAAAAAGTTTATATATTACTATTTATACACAGCATTTCGGATACATTTAACACATTTCTGAAAAAGGCAGTTTATAAATATATTGCATGTAGAAGAAAATTAACAATTAATATGCAAATTTTATATTTATACATTTATTTATTTAAACTGAATGATGTAAATAATTATCACGAATTTTACCACTCATTGTTCTTTACAAACTATGACATTATCTCACATCAGCACATCGCGTTAACGTTTTTCTTCCATGGTAATCATGCGACAGAATCATTAAATGACAATTAACTGAATATAAAAGGCTAGAATTAATTGTAATTGGTGCGTATTGAATTTATGATACCCACGTACGTTATATCTCTCACGTTGCTAAATATATCCTTTGATGTGCTATATTAATAAAATAATTAAGATTAATTATTATACATAAGTGATAGAAATTTCATCATAAATTATAATTACAAAACTGAAGTTAAGTACTAAGCTTCACTATATATAAAACATGATCAAATGAGATGTCTTCCAGCTTTCAGTTAATTATAACATTCTTAACAGTACTTAACACTTTTTGATTATTAAAATGTGCACAATAACCAATATTATGCAATTTTAAACAGAATATACATATTAAAATTATGACTTTAAATCGAGTTTTATTATAAATTTAAAAATTCAATTAGAATAATAAATATAATTATATCAAATTATATGAAACGAGAAATACAAGAACAATATTATATTTTTATATGAAAACTCATGAACTCTTGTTCACGGGAGCTAATTTATAAAAATAATCTAATTGAAATTAATCCAACTAAGTTTTGCTGTCATAGAAAGTAATTATAAACGTAATAATATGACCATAACAATGTAACAATCCATCGTCGCAGTGGTAAACATTTTTTTTATTATTGAAATAGTTAAACATTATTCTTTTGTAAGTTATGAAAAGTTTCAATGTTTATTTCGTCCATATTTTGTAAGGTCAACTATCTACTATAAATTATGCGTATGAAAAATATTATTAAAGTTTTTTTCAATTAAAATTACAAAACTGTACTATAGCATAAAATATTTAATTAGGTGTTCAAGTTTAAATATATTTTATGAATCATGGTCGCATATTTATAAAAGTGTACATAACTAATCAAATTTCTAAAATATTAAACATTTAATTTTATTTTTATACTAATTTTTTAAATTTATATGCTTATTTGAAGTGAAAAAAACGTGATTATTTTTCATAAATCAAAAGTACTATACTTTGAAATAATAATTAATAATTATGGAAAAATGACATTTAATTACTGCAGATACTTAGAATAATATAGTTTAATGATAAGAGGATATAAAGTTGATGTGAAAAATTGATGCACTTTGTTGACACTACTTTTTGATTCAATGCATCATCATCAGCACTG
>JABFOX010000922.1:0-14423 GCA_022817665.1 Axea sp. ZL-2020
CCGTAATCTTTTCTTTTACTTATTCAATATGTCCACAATATCAATATGCGTCACTTTTACAAGTCTTCACTTGCTAGACACATGCAATCGCTCTTATGAATATTTTCTTGCAGAAGGGAATCTTCAGTCTATGTTCTTTGCCAAAAATTAAAAAAAAAATTATGCAACATTTAAAAAAAGCTATTAAATGGTAGAAAATTTCAGTCATTTCGAAAACACGTGTAATGCAATTGAAAGGATATTGATATTTTTATGAAAAATAAATTTTGTTTTATATAATATAAAGCAAATTTATATTAACACTAGAACGACCGAAGCACTCATTTTGACTCCGTACTTCTCCCTCTGCTTTATTGTAAAGTAATTCTATTTGTCTTTTTTTTTTTTTAATTTTCTCGATCATTTCAGTATTAAAACTGATATTTCGATGTTCCAGTTAAATTATTGTAGAATAGTTAAATAACATCACATAAAATTAAATTTTCACTAATATTTTAAATTATATCTGTAATGAAAAATTGAATTCTTATTGAATACTTCAAAATAACCTTTTATTAAAAAAAAAAAAAATAAATAAATAAATAAATAAATAAAATATAAGTTGGAAAATTCTTAGCTAAATAAATACCATAATTCGTTTATTTTTTGATCCGATATATATTTCGTAAAATATTGCCATGTCTGAATGATCATATATTCTCGTTAATTTCTATCTATTTTTTGTTGTAAAGTGTTGTAGAGTTATTTGTGATCAAAATCACTTAAATCATGTGCCATATTAATGTAATTTTTCACAGAGAATGTAAATTTATATTTAAAAAATGGTATTTATATGAGATTTGAAAATTGTCTCCTTTACAACTGAAAGATGATAAGGTCAAATTTGATATCATGGAATGGATTTTTGAAAAATATTAAACAGGTTTTTTTTACATAGAATGTATTTTGTGATATATTCCACCATGTCCAAACTATTACTTCATCGTGCATAATGAAAAGTGCAACATTTCATTTAAAAGAAAAAAATAAAAGATCAGAATTGGTTATAGGTATTCGAGTCTACTTGACTTATAGAGAGCATTAGGCATATTTTACGGACAGGATTTATTAAAATTCAAAGTTTTGTAAATAATGTTACATTCCATAAGTAGTGACGTATAACAGTATTTCTTAAAATAATATTTATTTATACATACGTTTTTAATTATAAATATGGATCTTTTATGGCCAAAAGCATAGAGTTTGTCACATTTGACTTATTATCTTTACTTATGGAATTTTTCTTCTATATATATATATATACATATATTAAATATATATACAAGCTTTATAATTATATGACTTACATTATAAATGAGTTATAAAAAATCATAAAGTCAAATTTTACCCGATCATAGAAATCTGTACGAAAAGGGTTCCAATGAATGATAGTATTTTTGTTAGTGTTCGTGTGCCGAAGCGTAGATACGGATAGACACATGCATAATGCATAATGCGAAGATTTTTCAAGTCGTTTCGTGGCGAATTTTCAATCGCAGTGGTTGTTATGTACTCTACCTTTTAATATCCTGCATTATAGGTTTGATGTAACGTTTCAAAATAAAAAAAGAGCAAAAAGAAACGTCTTCAATAAATATCTAGTTTATTGTAATAAGTTTGGAAAATAGCAAGTTATGAGTAGAATTAACTTCAAACATTCAATATTCTCTAGTTAAATATTAATATAATTATCAAGCATATAATTCTAGTAAAGTTATAATAATATTGCCTTTTTTAAATTAAAATTATTAATAAGAAAATCATTAATAATGTTTCCTTTTTTACCGTTTTCTTTTAAACTAAATGCTGCACTAAATAAAGATTTGTGGTACAAAGTATATTCAATTAAAATCACTGAATTTGAAAATAATGTTGTTTTCTGTAAATTTACTTTGAATAAAATATTTTTCAAATAAAATTTTTATGAATAAACTTTTTACTTTAAAATCTTTGTTTTATTAGAAGTTTATAAATTCCAAAATAATGACCTTAATTTCTATTCAACACTTAGATCATTTTTTTAAATACAGTGTTAAAAATAATATTATAAGTATTACCAGTTTCATAATTAACCTTAAATATGCTTGACATGAATTAAAAAATTATTATTTTAAATAATAAATATAGAAGAATCAATGAATCTTTGAATTATTTGTAAAAAGTCTTTAATTGTTTACTATTTGAGATGGGAGTTTTTTTCATTTTATCAAGTATATCTGCATTTTATTGATAAATAGGTAATACATATTTTTTTAATTTTTCTTAATTTATTTTAAATATACAATCAATGTATATTAATCTATTAATATAGTATACCGTTTTCTTTATTATATTAAAAAATTATTTGAATAAAACTATGTCATAAGTATAATTTCTAATGAGTGTATTTCTCTAAAATATATGTAATTAATTTCTGCTCAGTGTATAATAAGAGGTTGTAGTTTTATAAAAACAATTTTTTTAATACAGCATTACTCATGTAATTATTATATTTGAAATATTCAATCCTTTCTTGCAAGAATATTATCAAAAAATAATAACTGTATATCAATTAAAAATACAAAATCACATTTAACTTGAACATTTTAACGTGAAGTACTTTTTAGTAACGATGGAATATTATATTCTTTAATTTTGAAAAGTCCTACAATACAGCTTTTCATATTTTGTAAATTAAGACTATAATGGAATTTCCTTATTGGTTAGTAATGGTTGAATTTTAATTTAAATTTCCATCTGAGTTAGTCTTATAGTTCCAGTAATATTTCATTATAAATGGTGATAATTTTTTGCAATAAATTATTAAACTTTTTAAAACAAATGAAGTGTGGAGTATTAGTTTCTATTATTTTTTATTTAAAATGCATATTGAATAAATTTTGCAATTAAATTTAATCATAAATTATACATTGAATTGAAATACGTGTTTCTGTATTCGTGATCAACGTTGGTCTTCATCAATAAAACTAATAATTTCGAAATGAGTTCGGAACTGGACGATATGAAGTAACAGTGGACATCTCGTCCTCTTAATCAGTGCGGCGACAGTTTTCGACAGACCGCCATTCATCGCTTCATTTTGACGCACGAATTTGCCAAAATTTTAATTACTGCGCTCGTCGTCAAAGGAATAATTCGTTTTATAATTATTTCTAAACCGTAGTTAAATTTCGAGAAAATGAATAATAAATCTTAGCGAAGCAGCATGTCTATCTTCAACAACAATTTTTGATTTAAGAAAGTTACATTTACACGGTGCTAATTAGTTTTATAACACAAATGTTTGTAGAATAAACTTTATTGTTGGTCAAAGAGCATATTTTTTCGAAACAAGTTAAAGTGTTTTACACCAGTCCATTGGAATTAGCTAGAAATGTTACTTATTGCTTGAACTTTACGGATATTGTTACACGTTATTTAAAATTAAAGCAGTAATAAGGAAATATTTTTCGCTATTAATAATAAGAATAAAAATTTTCTGCATTAATAAAAATTAATAAAATAAAAATGTATTATTAAAATATATATATTTACATAATTAATACGTCATCGAGTTAAATTAATTTCCAATGCATTAATCGTTGATGAGATGTGTTTTGATTATATCTTATATAATGAAACGATACTTTAAAAAATAATAAAAATTACATAAATAAAAGAAGAAATGCAACAAAAACAAAAATTAAACAAATCTTATAATAGTTTTCTTTTTTACAAATCTAATTAGAATTCCTGTGTTTACTTTTAGCGATAACTTTCAGTCATTTTTGATAATGTTTATTAAGATTAATTATGTTTGAAATAATCAGTGTAGTAAGAGGATGCAAATAAATAAGCAATCATTCAGACTCTATAACTCAAACAAACCAATATGTTATTTTATATTTCTATTTCTTTCCTAGATTTATGCATGCAATACCGCTTGCAATATCATTGTTTGCCAGACTATTCGTACTGTAGATGTTATTCTACTTGCCAGTCCGTATTCATACCCTTATGATGCCATTTCATATTATTACCCAGACTTGTGTTAGACTTGTCCTACAATAATTGCTATGCACTTTGCTAGAGTAATACTACGTAAGATGACAGTTAAAAAACAGATTTATTAGTCACGAATTGAACTGTTATTTCTTTAATCAGTATGCTTCAAGTTTTTTAGTAAGTCAATAATTATAAAACTATTTTAAAAAAGTAGAGTCTATGTTTTGGAAGATATTTTACTTATCACATACTATAATTATTGACTACCTAATCAAGAGATGGTAGTTCAATTTTTAGATAATGCAATACAGAATTTCTTTTGATTTGAATTAATATTAACATCTAAGAACTAAACCACTGTTTCTATAGTAAAATAGTATTATTAGGAATAATGGAATCACATTATACAAACATCAGTCTTTGAATGTAATTACTTTAGTATTTACTAAACAGGTTAATAATACTTTATTATGATGATTACAAATGTATAATTTATTTTATAAACAGAAATATTTATTTGTTATGTATTGTATTTTTGATTTACAGTCAATATTGTTTAATATTTAATTAGTCAATAACACACCACTAAAATTATATTTCCGTATGGATTGAAATAAAGAAACATATAATTGTAACTCATTTTAATGTGATAATTTTATGTTGATAATTTGTGTAGAAAATACAACGTTATAAATGATCGTTGTTGCAGAATTCTAATAATCACAGTGAGATTAATCACTTGCACTTTGATAAGAAATAAGATTGAAAGCAATAAATTTATTGTTTTTCATCAGCTGGAATGTAATTAAAATGTGTTTGATTAAGTACAGAGTTTTATTGCACAAAAGTAATATATATCTGTTATTGAAAAATAATAGTTTCTAATATTAAAAATATTTTTTCAAGATAGCGCAGAATGAATTTAATTTCTACCATTTAATCACTTTAAATTCGACACATGTTGTATGATACATCTATAAGTGCATTTTTAATACGGTTTGTTAAACTTATGCATTTAATGTAATAAGCGAAATGAATTTTATAAATTTAATAAAAGATTAATTGATAACTAATATTATTTAGTTATTATGTTATATATAAATTTTTAGATCTCACATTAAAAATATACAGCAAGCTAAATAAAAGAAAATACTTCGATATATTGAAATTAATTGTTATTAAATTCAATTTTTAGTTATACAATAAAAAATATCAATGAGCTTGTTAATGTAGCTAATACTGCATTCTCTACAACATTCACATCATAAATTTTATATACAAACTCAAATTAATTGACAAACTGAGCAAACATCATTAACCACACACGCTGCAAGGTAAAACTAGACGTTATCGTGCAATGATTTTTCGATACAATCGATTAAAGTGAATCAAGCGAAACTTTAGAACTGTATGAACAACTGTGTTTCAAACGTAAATATTGCCATATTTTGTAAGAAAATATTTTATGCTTCAATTTTGTCATGGTATACTATTTTAGTATGATAGAAGCATTCATATAATTTAACAACTCTATTCGCTTTTTCTGTTTTGTATAATTTTTTGTTGTCTTATAATCATTACAATTAGTTTTATAGTAGGTACCGTGTTATATATTTCACCACGCTCTAATGACAATTTTATGTACATATGCACCATATTATGTATATTTGTATATATGTACAATATAAGGTATACATGTTGAGAATTTTTCACAATTATAGTAAACATTAACAGATTTTACTACAGAGTCTGTCATTAATATACAATATAGTGATTTCTTCTACATTATTTCTCTTGGTGTTCTTTATTGGATTATTATTAAAATAACTTATTACATAATTACATTTGAATTAATATTAAATTTATGGTGACAATTATAGATCAGATTATGATTTAATGAGTTCAACAATTCCTAATGCAGGAATTAATTACCGCTATATCAAGAACAATTTTCGAAATTTAAACCTCGGTATCATGTTTGAGAGAAGATATAGATCACGTGCTGAAGAAAGGCATTGATTTAGTCATTAAGACGTTTCAAATTGGAGTTCTGCAGATGTAAAGTAGTAACAGTAATATCATTTCCAAGTTTACAACGAAAAGCAACCCATACTTAAATTAAAATTAACATTCAAATATACGGTTAGAACACATATGAATAATAATTAAGTAAATGGCTTATTGCTTTGATAAACACAACACAAAATTGATTAAAACTTATTTAATTATGCAAAATTTATTCAATAGATTTTTTACATTATAAAATGAGAGTATCAAACTTAACAAAAGATAAGCAAATAATAAATTGTATTGTTATTATGTCTGAACGTAAAATTGACGTTTCTTTACCGCGAAATAAATTTTTTAGTCATACTCTAATTGATTTAACAAATCGTTAATAATCATTATAAAACTATTATTATTATTACATTTAATGAAGGCAACTTTAGTTCTGAACTGTTGTTACTCTCATGATCAGATTTTGTGTGCAGTTGGTACTACCTACATATGCGTCCAACTTATGTGCTTATACGTATCGCCGTATGGTATTAAAGCCCGAGGCGATTTGTAGCCTGTCGTAGTTATGGTCAATAAACTATATGCACGCAAATATAGCGGCACGAGCTACTGTAAATGAATATTTAATCAATCTTCCTGTGTGGATACCTCTAATCTGTAGATATATCAGCCCAAATGAAATGTCGCAGGTTAGTTGGCATATTGATACAAGTAACCCTTCAAGACAAATCATTACGAGTTTCAGATAAGTATTTACTGCTTACAGAAAGATATAATTTTTGTTGAAAACAGATTTGATGTGAAAATTTTTGTTTAAAGGAGCTATTTATTATTCAAAATGATTTTGTATAAATATAAGAGAATAAAGTTTCAGCAGAGGAATTGGCTAATAGAGCTTTCAAGTTGTTTAAAGACTAATTAAGAATGCATCCTGAAACTGAATTTGATTTATGAGTTTTCAAAAACATTTGCTGTTATTCATCGAAAATAATTACTTGGTAATCAAAAAGAAAACAATTGAAGCTTAATCCGAAGCTCACTGTAAGCGTGAAACTAAATTTAACTTTACGCGCGATGCTCGAAGGGATTTTGGTCGGATCTTTCGAGAAAATTCAGCAAGTGCATTATTAAATGTTTTAAAGTTCCCGGTGCATATTCAGTTATACATTAAATAATTGCAGCATCAACAGGTTTCTAGAAGTCGACAAAGTCTTGAAGATTTTAGCAAACCAAAACTAATATTAACGTCGTAATATCTTTTTCTTCTGTATGCTATGTTGACTCTTCCAAAATGTATAGTTTCTTAAGTGGATTTGAATAATTATTCTGTATAATAATTCATATTTTATTTTAAACCAAGAATTGTTTTACATTCGATTTACTTATTTCTTAGTTCATTTTCTTGGTTAGTTATTAATCATCTAATTGGACAAATCAAAATTTAATCAAACTTCTTAAAATTAAAATGATTTATACAAATTTGCAATAATCACTTTCAATTAAGTGATGTGTGTTAATATGTACAATTTGGTATTTGCGTGTTGATACCACGACAAAGTTTGTACGTGTATCGTGGCATGTGGTCTCCCGCTCAAAGAAGGGTTGGTGCGCCTGTTAAGAGCGATCACGCAAAGGTGAGAAATTTCGGAGGTTTACCATTTCCCACAGTGCGGCGCTTCGAATGAACATGGATTAGCTCTAAACAGAAGATAAAATGAACTAACATGTTAAAGTTCTTGTCAATACTTTTGAGATGTAATTTATCAAAAACAAAATTTAAATCCTCAGTCATTGAAAAAATTCCCCTTCGTTTAATTTAATTTCATAAATTAAAAATACAATAACTGGATATTGAATTTAAAAAGCTAATAAAAATGGTAAGTTATTATACCTGAATTAATTTTGAATGGTAATGATCAGTATAACATGAGTAATATAAAATCTTTTTCACGTGTAAATTATCTAAAAATATTAAGTAAATATTAATTTAGCTCCCGTAAATTAAAAAAAATGTTTCAGTCGATGTTCGTTAATATTAACAAAATTAAGATGATAATAAATCAAGTATATACTCCGCGTATAATTTCAGTAAGTCGATCAAAAGTATGTTTTGATAGCATGAGATTAGAAAAATGAAATGTGCTACATCGAATTTGTGACAATCTTGCTGATCTCAAAAAATACATCCTGAGGAAAGATAACTGAGAGTTTTTCGATCAACACATTATTGGTCTTGTTGGGTACGTTGACAGGTATACGCTGCGAGGAAAGAAAGTTGAACCGTCGCAAGCCCTCAATAGAGCCTGGGGACTTTCTGAATAATCGAAAATAGATGCAATCTCTGTTACATCACCTTTCGTATCGACTTTCCTACATCCCAGCCACAGGGATGGATATCCCTGGCACGCGATACAAATGTGCTAAAACTTTCGCGCACTTCGACTTCTTCACGATGAAGTGCTGTGATGTCGTGATAATGAAAACTATACTTACACTTTTTATTTTTCTTGAATAATCCAAAGGAATTATTAAACGGAAGTTTTCGCAGTGTGTTTATGTCTTTGAGTACTTATATCAATTCAAAACATAAATGATATAGCAATTAAATTAATTATTCCGCAGCGTATAAGATACAGTTTATTAAATTTAGGTATCAATACATCGTTTGTATGGCATACATATAATACACATAATAAACCCGATGATAATAACAGTACTCAAACAAAACTTAACGTTTTTAAAACATTTAATAAACGTCCTTTGTCTTTTTTTTTAACTCTTTCTCAACCTTGTCATTAAAAACATTTTTTTTTATTTTTAAATTTTCTCCACTATATATCAAAGTTTTATTTCATTAGAGTATTTCTTTGGAAAATTTATACATATAACATACGCAAAAAATTATGGCGTTGATTTTTTGTAGAACATTCACACATTTAAATCAATTTTTAAATATAGAAAAGTTTTAAAAGTGATTTGTTACTGACAAATAAAAAGATTTAACCACAGTATCGATACAATTATTGAATAAGTAGATATTTTAAATATACTTATGAATTTTTAATCGATTTGAAAACAAAGTTTTTTACAGAAAATAAAAAAATATTTTTCACATTTTTGTTAAGCTTCTATACGTAACGGTTTATAAGCATATCGTTACACTTTCAACTAAGTAAATTTAATTTTGTCAACATTAGTGACAGTATGATCTCATTTCAAATGTATTTGATAGAAATATAATATTTACAATATTTAAATGCATTTTTAGTTCAGACATATGGATAAATGTTATATTCTATAGTCAGTTACATGATGTAAGAATATAATCTCGAAATAATGTTGAATCTTTATTGGTTATCATTTTTCCAATATTCATTAATGTGATCAGGTATAGTTTAACAAAACTACTTTCTAATTTATCAGTGTAATTCTAATAAATTTGTATGGGATTTTTCGATAACAAGAAAAAATACAGATATTATGTAAATTAATTTAAAAATATTGATTTAGTTTAATAATTTTCAATTTTATAATTTCAGAGCATTATTTATGATTTATAATAATTTAGTTGTTCACCATATATAATAAAAATATGAAGTGATTTTTCTTATTATTGAATCACAATAGAGAAAAATATTGGATTTTTTAATTAACGTTTAATAAATACAGTTATAATTAATGAGACTATTTATTTTTATAAAAATATTTAATATCTAAATGTATGTTATGTTATGTATTTTATACACGTATATTATTTTTATGAATTTTTTCAATAATTAATAAAATATATTAAAATAAAAAATTCTTTTTTAAATATTTCTATTAATTTCATTCATTACACGAAAATTTTGATGTTTAAAAATTACTTTAAATTCAATTAAAATTTATTATTTTTGTATATTCATATGTAAAAGATAATTATTTGCACCCTGTATCAAGATTAGCCTTCTTGCCTTAATTACATAATTATCGTGAGAGCTTCTATTAAATAAAAACAGTCAGTTGGTTATTGTAATTCCTAAATTGTCTTATTTCATTTTAAAGATGAAATAAGACAATATTATTTATGGTATTTTTACATAAAGATTAATATTGTTTGACAAGCCATTCATTAATAGGACTTTCCAAAACAAAATTAGACAAACTTATTGTGATACAACTTTTTGTAGTGCAAAGTATGTAAAAAAATGTTACGAAATATTATCAAGTATCAATAGAACGTGAATTAGTATTTTTGGTGGTATTTGCGCTGGAGCTTTCGTTTACTTGCTAGATTTTCTTGCTCATAATGGAAGTAACGTTGGACAACATATAGCTTTAATAGTGTATTCTATTTGCGCCCCACCAAATGGGTTAACTGCCAACTTGGCGTGCATGTACATGTATACTTCGGGCCTTGCAATTGCCACACTCGACTCCGTGACTGTGTATAAAGATGGGAAATTGCACTTCACCTCAACACACGTCATAACAACTCTCACCTTCTCCTTATTTTTTCTTTCGGATCGCATTACAGAAAAAGAATGTTTCGAGTAATCTCATTTGGCAACCATCACTTTACGATCTTGGGTGTTTTTTATATAGAAAATTTCAAGTATTTTTTTGCAGAGACGAAAAAAGCGGTATTTTTTGCAAAATTTAAAAAAATTGATGAAAAGAGAATATGCCGCAAATTTTTTTGCGCGTATTATGCAGAAATAAGTTTATTATATTACCACGTAAAATATAAAAAAATTCATGCTACGATTTATCTTGCTTAAATCAATAAAATATAATATGGTCAACAAATCTCATTTTATTTTCTAACATAAACTAATTATTTAATTACGTGTACAAATACGTACGACGATACACTTATTTCACAATTTTTGTTTTAGGTGCATGTCTTGGAATTCAGAAAATTATCAATTTGTTATTCAGCCTTATAAATTTAGAATTCCTTGACAAGTTTGTATTAAAAAGAACCTTCTCAACAGATTCATTCAAAAGTATATCTTATTTAAATAAAAACACACAAATATGAAATAGAAATAATTTATTAAATTATGTTATTTTGCTTCTGTTAAATGAAATTGTGTTAAACAAATTTAACAAATTATGGGTAAAAAGAATCATTTGAAACAAAAAATTAAAATAAACATATTTTCTCTTTAAGTTATATTATTATAAAATATATTTGTAAAAATAAATATTTTAATTTAATGTGTTAGTGCGTCATTTCAGAAAGAATTGTTGGAATTTTTATAAGAAAAACGTAACTTGTTATTTTTTTAACGCGCGAAAGAAAACTTGGAGGTACTTTGAAGTTCTTTTGCTGGTGTCTCGAGAGAACGCGAACGCAAAAGAAAAGAACTAAACGTTAAAGGTTAACAAAATTCCGAAGATCGCGCAATCTTCAGATTGGAACGGGTCGCGTGGGAAGTTACAGTTTATCTTTTTCATTTATCAAATATCGAAATTTTTCCGTAAAAAGAAAATCGTATTAAGTGGTGTGTAAAATTTGTATTTAGAAAAAAAAATTATTGCGCATTATGCAATTAAACATTATATATATAACATAATGATAAGCATCGGAAAAACCTAATCGGATCGCTTATTAAAAATATAAAAGTGCTTCAGAATGACTGCAAATTCATTCAAGAACAAAATTCCGGTATGATGAAGTATAGGAATGGAAACTCATAAAATTTGTTGCAGTCACCGTTTTGGCATTAGAGTTATGATATCAAAATTATTGTGACACTAAACTGAACGCACATGTCATCTAAACATTTTATTATTATTGAGGATTCTCGAGGATTTTGCAGAAAATGTCTTTTTACGGCTTTAGAATGAAATTGTTATGTCTGTGAAGATTATATTTTATTAATGATTCAGGTTTAATCAACGATATATCGAATTTTAGAGGAAAAACCGGGGCAACGAATATATGACATTGTTAATATGATGTTAAACTGCAAATGCTTTTCACATAAACTTTTTTTTACAGTTTCAGTTGTTGGTTATTTATATTTTTGAACTGTGCACAAATTAACGATAAAACTCAGGGGATTTTCGACAGTGCGATCACCGAAATTTAACTTTTAAAATTAATTGACATTAATTTGTATCTGACAGATGTTTACATTATTTGCATTATTTGACTGATTTATTTTAATATGTAATGCAAAGAAAATAGGATAAAGTTATTTGTCATATAAATGTTCTTTCGAATAAATTTTATTGACTCTCCTATGCATTTCATTTAATATTGTAATAATTATTCTGCATATTTCAAATAAGGTTATATTGTAATCATTATTACAGTTATTGTACGTACAAATATGAATTATGTAACAAAAGATAAAATAAAATATTATTTTTTTAAAACTTGTATATAGTTAAAAATAATAATTTAAAAATGATTATTACAATATTGTGTTGTAATTCAAATAAAACAAAATACTTCAGAAAAAATGATTCCTTTCGTATTTATTTAAACATTTTCGGAAATAATTATTCTTTTTTACAAAATTAAAGAAATACATCAATATATTATCCCATAATCAAGTATAATAAAACTAAGTTAAGTAATTACAGAAAAAAAACGTATGAGAATTAATGAATTAAACACCAATAAACGTTATTCAAATTTCAACATGCCGGAGTTTATTAAATATCCATTTATTTATTTAAAATTTTCCATTGCTATTAACTTTTATTATAGACTAATTTTTCATAACAAAACGCAATCCATCAAAAACTAGATGTAATTCCTTTGAAAAGACAAATTGATTGAAAATCCAATGTACCGCCAGTATTCCATAACGTTTAATGTAATATGTCAATATTACGCATTGTTTCAGCTCTTCTTCATGTCCACAAATCATCCGCGCGGTCACAAAATCGATCTGCGATCGTTTCCACATTCACTTGTTACTTCCAGCACGTTTGATATTTCTACGCAGCAGCATTTGCAACAAAATTACTCATAACCGCTATAATAGAGTTTGTTTCAGTTTCCATTACTACTAAAATTATTGCAATAATTTCTAAAATTACAAAAAGTTAGTTACACTTAAAAATAAGAACATACAATGACATTTTTATTAAAAGGTCACATAACAATTTTTGACTTTTCCAAATATTTAGCTTGCTTCCACATTCTTGTTTATCATTATATGTTTTTATTATACGATTTCAAGAATTTCCGATTAATTGCTATTTAATTCAAGGATTTATAAAGCTTCCAGTTAAAAAGTACTTATAGCATTTTCCAAATTTAGTATTTACATTAAATTTATTATTTATTATTTACTAAATTACATTGCAAATTTTCGAGCTATTTTTCATCCAACATTAACTTCATTCGCTGAATTTTATTCTCTAAAACGAAATTTATTTCTTTTGGTACATTACACCGTCAAAATGGCACGTGCGAAAACATGTAAAAACTGAGCTAAATGAAGTTGCATATACGAACTAGGTCACTAACACTTTTAATACGTCCCTTCAAATATTATCAGTATAATAACATACATATATCATATACATTTTGCAAAAATGGATATTTATATACTTTATAATCAAATTCTGCATCTCAAAAACAATTCGTATTTTTATTTCTATATATACATATATATACAATCTTTTTGAAAATTTCGATGAAAATATTAAAGTTGCACTAATAAAACATACGAGAATTAATATTTTTCGAAATAAAGTGAAAATACTACATTTAAATATATTTTGATATCTAAATTAGAGATTTTATATTTTTTAAAACTTGTTTCTTATTGAATTATTTTTATAATTTATATCTGTTGTATACCTTGCACTACAATTAATAATTATTAACAAAAATTTGCAAACACATTTATAATCTCATCATTTTAATACATATATGTATGTATATATATGATTAATGCAAAAAAATGTACTAAAAAGAGTTACATTGTTATATGAATTAATTCATCAGTATTTTATAATTACAATTGTTTTTGCACTGAAATATGAACTTTACGATGCATGTTAATGTAATCAAAATGATTTGCACATGGACATTGCAGTATCTGGGCGTGATGATATTCTTGAATGGCGAACAGTTTAGGGACTACTCGTGGGGGAAAAATTTACGAGCGAGTGTCTCGCTCGATCATAAATTCGCCGGCGACCCATCGCCGCGCGATTTACCCACGAAACGTAAGATGATTGTACAAAAGCGTCATTTATTGTCTCGTTTCGCGAGTGGCTGTGCGTCTCGCGAAATTCTGCGAAACTCTTCCGCCGCGGTTGACGCGGGAGGACTCGGAAGCGACGGCGGAAACGGCTTGACTCAATGCGGCCTAATTTCATTCACCCCGTCAACTCGTTAACGTGGACGACCACACACAACCGACCAT
>JABFOX010000923.1:0-14422 GCA_022817665.1 Axea sp. ZL-2020
AACATTTATATCAGTATTTATCCTATCCTAAGAACAAAATATATATGATGAATTTTTAAATCTGGAATTTTTCAAAACGAAATACAAAAGAATTTTAATAATTCTTGCACTTTTTGGATTCAGATTTAAGTAAAGAAGATGTTCATGCAAATATTAGAAAGTTATTAACAGCTGCTGTAGAGAAACGATTGATGGCCGAAAGAAGAATAGGTTGTATGTTATCTGGAGGTCTCGATTCTAGTTTAATTGCAGCACTGTTGATGAAATTATCGAAAGAAAATAATATTCCTTACAAAATTCAAAGTTTTGCTATTGGCATGGGAGAGAGTCCTGACATTATAGCTGCCAGACAAGTCAGTTCAATTATTTTAAATATTAATTATTTAATTCAATTCTTTATATAAATTAATTATAATAATTAATTTCAGGGCGCTAACTACATCGGCTCTGAACACCATGAAGTTAATTTCACAGAAGAAGAAAGAGTTGACATCATAGACCAAGTGATTTATCATTTGGAAACATTCGATATAACGACAGTCCGAGCTTCAGTTGGTATGTTCTTGATCTCCAGGTATATCAAGAACAATACGAACTCGACTGTTATTTTCAGTGGTGAAGGAGCTGACGAGTTAGCCCAGGGTTACATTTATTTTCGTGATGCACCAAATGCTGTTGATGCACATAACGAATCTGTTAGATTACTTAAAGATATTTATTTGTACGATGGTTTGAGAGCTGATAGAACCACTAGTGCTTTCAGTTTAGAATTAAGAGTACCTTTCCTCGATCAACAATTTACCAGCTATTATCTTTCACTGGATCCAGAAATACGACGCCCACAAAGTTGGTTTTTGGTTTTAAATTAATTAATTCATTTTCCTTTTTATTCTAGTTTTCATTTTCTATATTAAATTATTTAATGTTAATTCATTATATATTAAGTTTTTTAATTTATATACAAATTCTGAAGGTTGAGCACTCATCACCAACTTTAAATGTTAAATAAACATTAAAATAATATAAAATAATCTTAAGATACATTGATATATAAATGTGTCTTCATTAATAATAAAGTTTATATTTATTTTTGATTAATTAATTTTTATTTCTTTTTTGTTTGATGTTTAGTTTAAATGTTTTTGTATTTGTATTTGTAGATGGCATTGAAAAGCATCTTCTACGGTCAGCTTTCAATGAAGCTGGTCTTTTACCACATTCAATTTTGTGGCGCCACAAAGAAGCTTTCAGTGATGGAGTGGCTTCCATCAAGAAATCTCTTTTCCAAGTGATCCAAAATATTTGCGAGAATAGAATTCGAAATGACGAGCTTGTGGAGGCTGAACATAAGTATCTTCATTGCACTCCGAAGACTAAAGAAGCAATTTATTATAGGTAATATTTATTGTTTTCACAAAGAAATAATATTCAGATTTTATAAATTAATTATTTATGTATTTTATTTTAGGAAAGTATTCGAAAAATACTAGCCGAACGTGGGAGAGAAATTACAACCATACTACTGGATGCCACGGTGGAATAAAGGAGTTACAGATCCCTCTGCAAGATTTTTGAATCACTATGCAGCGGATAAGGATTAGGTTGCTCATCAGGAAGAAAAAAATCCTATTTTTCGGAATGTATAATCTTGAAGTTTAACTATTATATACAAATATGTTTATAAATTTGCAATAAAGTTACAACAACAGAGTCAACGAAAGTCTTTTTTATCGAACCTTATTAAAATCGTTATAAAATATAATCGTTATATTTAATTAACAATAACAACATAATTTATATATAAATTGTAAATAATAGAAAATTGCAAATTAAGATTACATTTTTGTTCATCACCTCGATTCTTTGTAAAGTAATTTCGAACGAACGAGATCCCACGTAATCGACGATTTGTCGTTACTCATGCATAAAGCCATAACAACTTGAATACGGTCCTTCGAGCGATGTATACCTAGACAAGTTCCTGTAGCCATGTTATAAATTGGAGTTTCGTTCTGAAATTGAAAAATGAGTTTTTATCGCACCTGCTACGTTGTTCTTGAATTTTTAAAGAATGAAATAAATACACATTTTTTTCTTAAATATATTATTTAAGGACATATTAAGAATAATTAATTTGACAAAATCTGTGATATTTAATAAAATATTTCGTTTTTTTACAAGATAATACTTTTTTTTATAAAATATAAATCAAATTGGTACATTTGATTAAGTATAAGTTTTTATTAATGTAAAATTGTTAAATATATATATAATTAATTATAAATAATTAATAATCACCATTAATTTATATAAAAGATTTTAAATAAGCCATAAATAATTGAAAATGTTGATAATGATAATAAAAGAAAGAGAGGATATATTTTAAAAATATTACAATTTCAGTTATAGTGAAATGTTTATAAATAAATTATCAATCTTTTTTGTATAATGCATAAGTACATATAAAACTGCAAATTGAAATAAATAATGTATGTTACAATTTTGAATCTTTTGTGTTTTAATATTAAGTTATAACTTAAAATGTTGTATAGGATGAATCTACGTTTCGATTAGTTTTTTGAATAACCCACATTTAAAATAAATAATATTTAATCGTATGTTAAAATAAATCTCAATGAAAAAATTAAAACTTGCCAAAGTTTTAAAAAAAATCCCAGATACTTTTAGATATTATTTCCTTTAAAAAAGGGTTTATCATATCTTCTCAAAATGAATGTTCAGAAATGGACACAAAAATTTAGGAAAAACATGAAAAAAAGAATACATACTATTCCTTTATGCTGCCATTCTTGATTTCCTCCCATTTCATGGCATTTGCCAAGAATTGGTGTCTTGCTATCTTTTACTTCAAGACATAACATCTGACCAAGGACCAACTCCTTTTTATCAGTTTCAAACCACATCTAAACAAAGAAAATAAATTGAAAATAAAGTTTTTAATTGGCTTCCTAAAAGGACATCTGAATTTAAATGAATAAATACAGCATCCTATAACAAACTTAAAAGAAGAATGCATATTACTTGTCCTTTGATCCTCAAACAAGGTGCCAATTTGAGTCTTGCACCTTTCGTTTTAACATCCTTCTCTGTTTGGATGCAAAGAACAGTATTGCTAAGTCTTATCTGATACTGATCAGTATAATTCCTCTTTCTGGAATGCCAAGGCTGAATCGGTTTGTGATCCAGTTTAGTCCATTTGTTCTTCAGGTGACTTTCGTTATCATCCGGCAGAGCTAGTTCTGGGTACACAGTTTCCAAGTACCAGGCGAAGTCTCGACACTTTAGTTTCTTTCTTAAGGCAACTCTTTCAGAGATGTCACCATAATCGATCTTTTTAGTATGTTGCAAAAAGTAGTCTTTATATTTATCCATCCAAACATGAGCGACTCTTAACGAATTTCGAAGCATAGTATCACGCTGATCTTCACTTCCATAAGGTCGCCTGCGACGAAAAACGTGACCTATACGGGAGCAGGGTAGCAATTCTATGCGACCACCACACATCCATATCCTAAAAGAGATCTCGAGGTTTTCGCCACCCCAAATTTCCATACCAGCATCATATTCACCAAGCTCAATGAAATATTCGCGATCTATTGCGAAAAGACCACCCGCCATTGTTGGAGACCTATTTTATTATTTTAAATTAATTCTCATATTAATTAAATTAATAATAAAATTTTAATTAATTAATTAGATTGATGCAAATTGTTAAAATTTTATGTCAATTCTTCGTGTTGAAATATTTTGGAAGTTTTAAAAATGCATACAAAATGTACACAAAAAATAATAATACATATATATAAACATGGACTCAAAGTGCGTTTAAACGAAATAATATATTTTATTTAAGACTTCAAATGCTTTTAATATGACGTGCATAATCTATTAACAGTAATTTTGTTATCATTACATACTGATATATTAAATGAAGATTTACGTAACTGCAAACTGTTCAAAAACAATACATTTATGAAACAAAATACATTATCTATTTAGATTAATTGAAGGTGCCAATTATCATTTTATGACTCTGTACATATACTTTTATATATGACTTAAAACAGAATTTATATCATACAATCATAATATATGTAAATACTTCCTAAATTAATACGTGTTTTTTTATGCATTTTTAGTTTGAAATAATTTGTTCATTTTATTATATTTCACAATAATTTATACGACTACAAATAGTTATTCTTTTTTTTAGGAGATACTTTAGAAAGTTACAACATTTTAATACTAATTATTTTAGTATTCCGTGATAAGGAATTAGTTTATTAAAAATGATAAATTAAAAAAATACTATAGTGTAAAAATTGTTTATCATTTTTAAAAAATTAAATTTATAAAAAGCAAATTAATAAAATATTTATTACAACGATAATTTTAAATTGAAATTTGAAATATTTTTAAATAATTAAACATTACATTTAATTCATGTTTTATTCAAATAGATAATTTTATCTAGTTTTATATTTTAAAATAACTATCCTAGTATGTAAGAAACAATATTTAATTTTTCTCATTTTTTTTCATACTGCCTTTAATGTTCAATATGAAATACAAAATTATGACACAAATTAAAAGTTAATTTGTACTACAAAAGCTCTTGTTTTGACAATTATTTTGCCCATCTGTATTTATTTTATACAAATTAAAAACCTTTAAAGATAATATTGCACTTCTGAATATATGACTTAAAGTCATAAATGACTGATTATAAAATGTTAAATATATTAATATCAAGTCCTCATCTAAAGAGTCCAGACTTTACATGTAATTAGTTATATGTACGCGATATTAACACTTTTGTTTAATCCCTTATGAAACAATATTCAATTTATTTGTTATTAATATCTAAACACAATCTCCTTCAATCCTAATGAATAGACTCGATGTATATATTGTTTGCAGAAAGGAATTATGAATTTAATTAATTTCTCAAACTTACTTTATAGGTTTAATAAAGTCCTCATCCTTTGTCAAAGTTCCAACTGGTAAATTATCCCATTTAAAATGCAATCCCCAGTTGAACCCTCCTCTAACAAGCGGACTTGAAGAATACTGAAATGTATCAGCGTTTATAATATCAATAACCGGCATAGGAACTACTGTTCTATCTTCTGCTATTCTCGCCAGAAGCGGTTCGATCCACATTTTGTTCACTTCGATATGACTGTCCAAAAAAATTAAGATTTTACCCGTAGCTTTCCTAGCCCCAAACATTCTAGCTCTAATTAGACCTTCTCTTCTTTCAGTCTTAAAATATTTGACCTTGCCATTAAAATTATTTCTCACGTAATCTTGAATCTTATTGTGAAGTTCGTACGAGTCTGACAAGTCGTTTACAAGAATAATCTCGTGTAAAAGCTTGGCCGGAGTGCGATTTATTATCGAGTGCAATGACCTCAGTAAGGTTGAGAAGTGCTCGTTATAGAAACAAATGACGACACTTGCATTCGACATTTCTGTGGGGTAGGTCTGGTTTTGGCACAGATGGTGTCTCGTATCTGGTATTTTTCGATCAAGGGATAAATTTTCTGATACGAGTACGTTGAAAGCATAATGCTTATAACCCTCATCACGTTTTATCTGCTCTTCCACATTTTTAACCATTCCAAGTTCATCTAAACCTGGAAAATTTAATTTTTTTAAATGTTTTGTTTATTTGCAAACAACAATTTGATACACTCTTTAGTATAACTATTATATATAATTTTTTATTATCATTCTTTAAATAAAAACTTCCATATAAAATAGTATAACATATCAATAAAAGAACTTTACATTTTATTTAATTTCTTTTGCTTATTAATTACAAACATATAATTTTTATATTTTAGTACCTGTTTACTATTTAAGAAACAGTTATTTGTTTATATGAAATTTTAATAGTATACAACATGTACTGTTCGTTTACATTGTACACCTAATTATTCATTTAGGATTGGAAGCATTCATTTAAATTGACAATAGCTTATTGGTTGTTTCAATGAAACAATATTTGTTTGTCAATTTAATTGATCTGTATGAAAAGTTGAATATGATATAATGATAATATGAAATTAATTGCAATATGCAAAAACAAACATGCATTTATTTTTACATTAAAGTGGTTTATTACATTTACAATTGTGGTATTAGTATATTTAAACAACAAATCCATTAATTTTGACACCACAGCAAATATCTTAAATTTAGATCAATTAATAATAATAAAAAATGGACAGCTCAAAGGATTTGTTATATTTCATTATTTTCAATTATATATTATTTTTCGCTGCTGTTATTAATTAAAAAGTATAATGGTTATTAAAGAATTTAATTCGATTAATTTCATTTCATTGATTTCATTTTGTATTTTAGTCCATTTTAAAATAGAATATGTGATTATAAACATGACAAATAAATTAGTTGAATTAATTTATACCAAAAACAATTAGTTAATTGAATATAATTAGTTTCTAATTATATTGTCTTATAAATATATAACACTGTTTAATTATGAATTTACATAATTTAATTTGAATTATCAACCTTGTCCAATAGTAACTGTCGCTTTAACAGGAACGGGTTGCAGTTGCCTGACAAGTTTGTCGCTATTCTTATAAATCCTGTTATCTTTGGCACCTTTGTAATTATAAATACTTTTGTCATTGATATTGTCTTTGTTGTATTTGCGCATACTTTTGTCTTGAAACATTATGTCTTGAATGCGGTTGGACCTCTGATCAAAAACGGATTCTTCCAAAGGTTTGGAAATATCTGGCTCGAGCATTGTTGGGTTTACGGTGTTGGCATTTTGAGCTAACTTTGAGTATAAATATAAACTAAAAATCCATGTCACAGAGGTTATCACTACACCCAGGACAAAGGACGTGTATCTTTTGGTCGTTACCTTTAAAAAGATAAATTCATTGAAATGTCTACATTGATGAATTCGCTTGAAATAAAATAACGTTTCGTTACCTTTAAACATTTTTCTTTTAATCTCTTCATCTAAAAAGAAAAGCAAAGTGTTAAACTAAAATTCCATAAAAACAAACAAAAGAACGCAATGTTACTTATACGTACGAGTTTTTCACTGTGCATTTTGATTTCTAAATTTGACCGCTCTTGCAAAGCGAATAAAGCAAAACATATGGCTTTTTTTTGTACAACAGTAACTTTTAATATAAAATTTATACAAACGAAATCAGAATTTATTTAAAATACGTAAAATGTGCATTACCTTTAATAATTATAACTGAAAAGTAAGAAATAAACGAGATGCGATGAAATGTTTATGTGGAAAATTGTTTCTTAACATTTTCGACTACAGAGTAATTGTTATTCAACGTCGCTACTCAGAGATGCAAAACATTTGTTTGTTGCGATGGGCCAGATGTTACACGTTTATATGAGATACGTCCGCCATGTTGGACTATCGATAAAGCAGCTGATTAAGATTTAAGAAAAGGAGTTGTGCGTTTGTTAATGGATCTGAAATGGTAAAAGTGAAAATAAAATTTCACCGACAAAAAAAAAAAAACATGGAATTTGACATTCTTTGGTTAAATAAATTTAGAGCCAATGTTTATTTTATTTTGGTGTTTTATAAAATTAAATACACATAATTGTTTACAAACATGAAATTGGTGATTATTTTTTATATTGGTAAAAATTTACTTTCTTAACGCAACTTTTTTATTTATAAAAGTTATTATTATTTTTAGATAATACTTAATCATTATAGACAATATGTACAGTTATTTTAAATTAATAATATTGATTAATATAACACAGTGTACCTTTCATATTATAAAAATAATGTTGAACATTAAATAATTGTAAAAACCACATCAATTTAATCAGAGTGCGTAGCATAAATCGAAGTAAGTTCCAGTGAAATACGGCCCTGAAACACAGCATAATGTACAGTTCTAGTACGAATCATGCTCCCGTCAGCCCCTGTGGCCTAATGGATAAGGCATCGGTCTCCTAAACCGGGGATTGCGGGTTCGAGTCCCGCCAGGGGTAATATTTTATTGCCCTTTCTAAACTCTGGTTTATTTACAATTTTTTTTTGTTTATAAACATGTTAATTCTTATTATTTTATTGTACGTTATATAATTTTTATGAATAAAAATAAAATTAATACACTGATAAACAGTATATTATGTGAATGCTTTACATATAAGTAAAAATTAAATTTATACAAAATTATACCCATATACCAATCTAAGCAATAACAGTTTAATATAAATGATATATAATTAATCAATTAAATTCGGTGAAACTTGTTTAAACGTTTCATTTATTTTTCGTTTTTTTTTTTTATATATATAAAACATGAGCACTTATTTATTATGTTACAATAGTAATAATAATTAAAAAATGTGTATTGAAAAAACTGTCTGGTAGAATTTGCAAGGAAGTTAAAGAGCAACTGGTTCAAATGCTTGTTTGCATTGCTAAATATCAAATCAGATTTAAATCAAAATGAATAAATTGTTGCGAATTCCACCAGACTGGTATCCAATTAAAGGTGCCGTATAAATACTCACTGTTTCGTTTCTCAACCGTTAAACATAAAGCATGGTTATTGAACAGAGAATCTTAACAAAGCTACGAAAATAAATCATAAATAAGCCTACAACAAATTTGTTCTCTACTCAAAAACTATAAATACTTCAACTAGAAATTGAGTGGTTATTTCAACAACTCAGAGACATAAAATTACAATAATCGCTGAAAATTTAGCTCGAACAAAATTAGCGAAAACGGTCGTACGAACTAATTTTCATTTCCCCACACTCTCATTCAGGATTTGATTTATTCAATTTTCGTGTTCGAAATACAAAATTAAGTTATCCAATGATTCATTGACTAATAGTATAGACATCAGTCGTGTAACCACACAGTGATTTTTCTTCATTCATTGAACTTTTATTAATAAAAATCTGAAATCAATACCCATTAGTTGTTTTAAAATGAATTTTAATATAAATTGATCTTGCCATTAAATTATTTGATAAGTAAATTGTTGATTAAACACATACTTACTATAACAAATAAGTACAGTATAAAACATATCACCACATACTGTAATCAGAATCATCATGATCAAAAGCTATGAAAAATCCTAGAATTGTTAGGTATACAACGATATTTCCTGCAATGATCAAATAGCAAGCTCCCCATTGTATCTAAAATTAATTTTCAATTATTATAATGGCACAATTTCATCAAGAATTACACAATTTTTAAATGAAATGATTTCCTTATTAAACTTTTTTAAATGTTGGAACATTATTTAGTCATTATTTAAATATGTTAAAAGATATCATTTTATGTAACTTATTTATTACTAACAACTGGAGAGTTATTAGGTGATCGAGCTAATACAATTGGTAGCGCGAAGGATGATATAACGAAACCCATGGTAACAAATATCGCTAATTCTAAACATGGATTTGATGTGCTTCCTACATCCGAATGACGTCTTGCTATCAGTGTTGGGATTGGAGCAAGAATGTAAAATAACACTACAAAAAATGGCCACCATACTCTGCAATTAAATTATTTTATAAATATAAAAAGTAAAACACTACACAGAAATTAGTTAAAAGCTGTCATTTCTTTCAGTTTTTAAATGAAACAAAAAATAATTCCTAATTTATTAATAAATTATTAAATTATAATAAACAACCTTACATTTTATCATTTTTGCAGTAAATCTTTTAAAGCATTTTTGTACACAAATGATTACACTTATTCATGTTGGTAAAGTAGAAAATTTTAATCGAACATTTCTTTAAATGTATTTTAAATTCAATTAATACTCTGTTTATACATTAATAATGCTTTCGTGTTTTTTTTTCTTTTTTAATGTATGTGCAAACTTACGTTAATTTGTTTTGAAATTTACCTGTAATCTGGAAGTGCGCAACCAAGTATAACTAAAGTCATACCAATTGATCCAGCGAAGGCCAGAGTCACCAATCTGTGCAAAAATATCAGATCAGCGAATTTGCATAAAAGTGAAATGCATTGAAAGAAAAAAGGGTTTCATTTTATTTAAGGTACTTACGCTGTGTTTATGATAAAATTCAGCCATCGCATGAAAAAGGGAAGAATAGTTTCGTTATAAAATATAATAAAACAAGTTAAATAATAATGATTCCTGAAATCTATAAGTCATCTTAACAGCATATCGAAGCATGTTAATTAAATTACAGCTGAATAAAAGAAAACAAACATTTAAATAATAACGAAACATTAAAAGGTTAGGTTGAATTGAACCAAATACTGTGACTATATGGTTTCAGGGATCTTACGAATATCCAAGATAATTTGATTGTAATTTTAGGTAACAAACCTTTAATCCCCGCCATTAGATCAAAATGATGGGAACTACACTTGTTATCTATTATCTGTATTTAATTTGTGGGTGTAGTTGACGTAAACAAAGCCCGGATTGGATTTGAAGTCATGTTTCCACAGCGTCAAGTTACGTTTACAGCGTGACTTTAGTACAGATTTTAAACACAAGTTCATTATCTTAGACAATCATTGTAATTAAATATAGATATGACAAAGCAATGAAAAATTCATTAATATATAAATAAATTGCAAATACATTTAATGGACAACTTTTATCAGCGCTTTTGTTTACCCCAACAAACATTTATTTATCTTTGCAACGCGTTTGTCGGAAAACTATTTCCTATCATTTTTTAAACACACATCATTTTTATTCTACGAATTGTTTATTTTCAAATTGGTATATCGACGTTTAATCTCGGTATAATTTTGCTTTACTTTACTTTACTTAATTTGTTCATCCAAATTATTTTGACACTGATACCATGAATTTATTTACTTGAAATAATGCATTTATTTTATAAATTAAACTTTATCTTATTTAACTATTAATGATTAATTTGGAATGATATATTTAAATTTATTAAGGTATCGAATTTACCAATTTGCGAAATATCGCATGATTCTTTTTCAAGAGAGAATAACATTTTCGATCAAAGTGCAATTTTCATACCATGTTACTGGCGTATTTTCGAAATTGATTTTTTTTCACTTTTTAGAAACAAGCTGCGGAATTTGACATTTTGTTAGTTATATTTTGTTACTAGACATTATTCTTCCTCTGTTAGTACCCTTAAGTGGAATTTCGCTCTCGTTTAAGCATCAATTTTGCTTGAATTTTATTTTGCCTTTGTTTCATTTGGATTTCGATTTGATTTGAGTTTCGGTAACGCAAGAATTCGAAATTTGAAAACAAAAATAACGAAACAACTTTTTAGTTTTATTATTATTTTATATATATGTAAAAAGCCTTTTTTGGGTTTAATATAATATGAAATTTAATATAAGATTAACGTTAAAATAGTATATTTAGAATAAAAAATATTATTTATAAATGTACAAGTGTAAAATTGTAACTAAAATAAAACTAAAATCGTATAAAAAGCTCTTTAAAACACAAATTCAAATTGCCCGCGAACAAATTATTATTTTGTATATTGTATTTAATTACTCTACTTCTGTGATACATAACCTGGCCTGTAAATTCACTGCAATTAACTTTAAGGCCATGTATCACGGATGCTTTCACGAAGTTAGTGACTTTTTTAATACAAATAGTAGAACATATTGTGTTGTCATAAAATGATAACAGCCAAATCCCATAAGTATGGGAGAATTTATTTAATTCAAACATTTAAACCTTTTATCAAATATGTGGATGTATTTCGAAAAATACATCCGCTGTGTGAGCAGACGACAAAAAAAACGTATTCTTCGAAATAGATCCACATATGTAATAAGAGTTTTAATGTTTGAATGAAATAAATTCTCCCGTACTTGTAGAATTTGGCTGTTATTATTTTATGACAATATAATACGTGGTACTATTTGTATTTAAGAAAACGCCAACTCCGTGAAAACACCCGAGACACATAGTCTTAATATAAAATAAATAATCACCTTATATAAGAAAAAGTTATGTTGCCAAATGGTAACACTGCATTGACGAAATTCGAACGAAACTCAAGCCAAATCTAAATAAAACAGAAATGAAATCTAAACATTAACCAAACGAAATTCAAAGCAAATTTAAATCAAATCGAAACGAAATTCAAATGAACGAAAAAAAAACACCACTTCTGGTAACAAGCAACTTGGCAAACCTCGTGGAACTATCCGGTAAAATACACTAGTAATTTCTGGCTCATAATAAAAGGAATAAGACACGGAATGACGCATTCCATTTTTTATTGTGATAACACGTGCAAGATTTATTTTATTGATTTTTTCTTTGATTTGAACCAAATCCCTTGATTATGTTCCGAATGTGCACTCTTCAAAACAAGCGTGGTACACAATAACATGCATTCTTTATAAACAAGTAATTGAAATTGTTTTACATATTTTTCACCTAATTTAAACGTATTTTAAAGCATTTAATTTAAAATATTCTCGTAATAAAAATAAATAAGTCCTGCCATTTATAGTTGATCAAACAATCGCTAGGTGTCCATGTTATTTCCATCCTGTTTTTATTTTTGTTTAGCTAAAATGGTGTACTGCTATGTTCCAGGATCGCATCAATAAATTTATATTGTATTTATAAATATATTATAGTACACTTGAATTCTTATTTAATATAATACAATTTCAGTATTATTTTACTACATTTTATTATTTATAAGTAAGTTTGTTATATATTTGAATGCATAATATTAATTACAATATGAATTTAATAATATTATATTGTAAATATCAATAAAATTCATATTTTAAATTGCCAGCCACTTGATTTCAGTACTGAGGCATGCTGGCAGGGGCGCTGAAGTCGGTCAACAAAATTTTGAACACATCGGTTTTACGCGTGCTTGTGCCATAAAGATATTATGTATAGTGGAAAATGTACAATCACTAATAAGATTTAGGTCTTTTCATTTTAATGACGCATGCGCAGTGCAGCTTTGACTAGCTGACTTTAAGAAAAAAGCATACCTCAGCGGGGAAATGCGTATCTTTGCACACAACAAATATGTTGACATTGTACCGCTAAATTTAAAAATTTGACCTTGCATTTTCAGTAATTACGATTGGACTTTTGTTATATGAAATTCTTTCAACGTTACTAGTCTCATTTGTGTTAAATTTAGTTCTTTCACTTACATATGAAAATTTCGTACAATTCCCCCAGAAATAGAATATTTTTTACATATAATGCAATGTACAGGCATTTTATACTACCTTACAAATTTTATACTCTGCAATGTAATTTATATAATTATTTGGCTATTTTATATAAATAGGTTATGGGACGTTTCTCAATATGTGAAAGGTAGGATACGCTATGAATAAACTGGGAACCAACAACATAAGAAAAAAGTAGAACAATTATTATTCCCACGGCGGCGGAAACCAGTGTCTTACTGCTACAACGCATGCGCTAAGTGTAGGACGAAAAGCATCCTCATTGTGCATCTAATCTGTCTTAGCATCCACCCACGAATCGACTCAACTTGTCTCTTCTATTTATAATATCTCTATTATCAATCGTGACTATTGACGGACAGTGCCGGTTCGGTGAGATGCGTGAGAGGTCGATTCTCGTTTCCGTCGCATTAACTACGCAGGGTTGAATTTTAGTATTGGGCACCTTGCTTGAAGTTGGCTGTGTCAACTGACAGTTTGAGGTTATGTATCACGGAAGTAGGGTGCCCAGTCACAAACAAAATAATTTGTTCGCGAGTCACTTGAATTTAAATTCGAATTTTATTAGATGTCAGCTGTTTTTTTAGTACAGATTTTATGTTATCACAAATTCAGTTTTTATTTTACAATTTAATTCTTGTAATTTAACAGATATTTATTCGTTTTATTTTTCATTAGAAAAGTTTTATTTTAATTTGAATAGTAATTTAAATATTAATTTTAATTTTAATTTACACAAAAGATTTATTTTCAACATAAATGACACACTTTATCTTTTA
Source organism: Axea sp. ZL-2020 (assembly GCA_022817665.1). Lineage (NCBI taxonomy): Eukaryota > Metazoa > Arthropoda > Insecta > Hymenoptera > Scelionidae > Axea > Axea sp. ZL-2020. Next base: position 14,035 of record JABFOX010000923.1, read on the forward strand.
AATAAAATTAAAATAAACAACTTGTTAGTTCGTTAGTTTTGTTAGATTTTTTTCTATATAAACTAACAAAACCAACGACTCGTTTTGGTAGTTTATATAAAAAAATAACCAAACTAACAATTTGTTTTGTAAGTTTGGTTAGATTTATTTAAACTAACTAAGCTAATGATTAGTTTTGTTAGTTTATACATAGAGTTCAATAAAACTCACTTTATTTACAGATTACAATCTTAGATACGTTTAGCATAAAAATCTAACAAAACTAACGAAATTAACATGTTTTTAGTTTTTATGCAAAAAGCGAAGATAAAAAAAGTTTCATTTTAATTTATTTTAATTTTATTTAAAAAATAACATGTGTTATTTATGTTGAGAAACAATTTTTTAT
>JABFOX010000924.1:0-14420 GCA_022817665.1 Axea sp. ZL-2020
ATAAAAATTTTAACTTTCGGATAAAAATTTTAAATTTAAAAAAACCTCTGGATTTTTAAAGAGAATGTGACACAAACCAATAGACACACCCCCCCTTAAATATGAACTAAAACGGGATGAAACCTTGTTTAACAGAATTTTTTGGGGCTTTTTTATATTATATCATATCAAATTACCCGATATGTATATAAAAAAAACACTATATAATGTGTCCCGAAGATTTTAATTTAAAAATATAAAAAAAAAAAATGTAATTTTAGAGAAGAACCGATCTACGATTGAAAACATTGATTTGTAATTGCATGCATACAAAAGAATGGGAAAAAAGTAATTTTATTTATATAGTTTTGAAAGGCTTAAATAATAAGACATCATTATAATAATAATAATAAACTATATTAACATTTATTTAGCTATCATTTTTTACCGTTTTTACCGTCTGTTTTTCTTTTTTCTATTTTTTATGAAATAACTTATTAATGTCTTCGCCAATGAAAGCCCAAACAACAAAAAAAAATACCGTTGAAGATGCAAGACAGGTATAGCAAGTGTTATTAAATTAATAGTATTGTTTTTTCCTGGCGAGAATCCAGGTCACAATAGGAATCGAGTATATAAAGCGTATGTTTTGTCTTGAAAAACCGGTGTGTAACGACAAAATAAGAAGAAAAACGACGAAGCGATAATTGAATTTACAGAATCAGCAAAATTTCCCCGTTAATCTTTATTCATTACCATAATTCGAGTCGAAATGTCAGCGTTTAAAAAATAATATTGTATATGAAATATCAAATACATATTGAAATTCAACTTATTTTATCATCAAATACTTCAAAGTTGTTACTCCTCATCGATACTCGGCATTTTTTTAGTCAAATCATTTCAGTTTTGCCGGGATGCTTCCAGCATAGTCCTTTGTGGGGCTAAATCAATATATAATATACTTCAGCGAACCTGATGCATTTAGTCTGGCATCTTCGGTACATCATGTATTGCCCATGTTCGACTCTTGCACGGAAGCTTCAATTGAACAAAGCAGGGAATATAGTACCGTTATTCAAACAGTTCATAAAGTGACTATTGCTAAAAGAATGAAATGCTTCTGAAAAATGAGAATTAAATTTCCGTGATGGATATTGATCATTTTTCGATATTTCACTGAGGCATCGACGCAATTATTCATTTATACTAGTGCAGAAGACACATCTTTCAGAATAATTGCAAACGTAAATTCTGTATCAGAGAAATGCGCATTTATTTTTGCTTCATTTTCAATGTAATTATTATGACTATGAATATTATTCTCATAATGGACGCATCGCGCGATATTTAAGTGATAACTAAATTTGTAATTAATTTCACTGTATGGAAATTAATTAAATTTAATTAACCTACGCTTTATTTATATTGCAACGATGTCGATTCAATTTTAAGCATTTTGCTTCGAAGTATAAGATTCGATAAAAGTCTGTAAAATATGTACGAAGGGACAATGAGCACTCGAAGGAGGAATTTTTATTTTTTAACGTAATCTTCTTTTAGGGCGGTGCACAGTTTGCGACGTCTCTGTAATTTCTTTAAATCTTTTAAAAAATATGATTTGTCAAGCTCTTTACAACAGGCTCGTGCTTCAACGATGGTCACCTCGTTCGAGCTGAACTTTTTTGCCCCCTGATTCACGGAGAGTTAGGGGTTAATTTATATGATCTGGCCGCAACGATTCTGGATGAGTGAACTAGTGGTGCTTTATCGTGGTGGAATGGACCTTTTTTCTTTGTTAATTGGGGTTGTACCTTTTTCAATTTGTCATCGAATCGATTCAATAATTCACTGTAATGTTCAGTGATCGAGCTTTCTTGATCCAAAGAGACTCTGAGGATTCTTATATTACATTGTATTTTAATTGTCCCTTGGTCCTTGGCATAAAGCAATGATCCATGTTCCATCATTGGTGACAACTTCATGCAAAAATTCCTGTAAATTTTGCTTAAACAGGTTCAAATATTACTTCGAAATTGACAACCGCTTGTCAATTGAAACACCCTTCGGACCGACAGCTTTCTCATTTCTAACTCGTCGTATAACATTTTGACTGCCGTTTCGTGAGGTGTAGAGAAATGAAATATTTTTTATTCATAGTAACCTTGGTCCTTAGTTGATTCACATTCGAGGACATTATAATATTATTATATTTTATCTTGTTGATTAAAAATATTAATTACTATTAAATGGTTTTTTTCTTATGCATAACATAATTAATAAATACCTATAGTTTTAATTTCTCTCTAAGAATATATATTTATGACTAATATTTAAATGATCAGTAGCAAATGAGTAGTAATTGAGTCGATCAGAAGTTAATGCGGTTAAATCCATTTTTTTACATGTCCTGATTTTTGCAAATTTTAATGAATTATTCTATTAATGTTATTCAAACAAACAATATATTAAAGAGAGTATTACTTTTGTAAATAAATTAATATTCTAGATTTCAAAAAGTAAACTCTATAGAATAAATTTGTTTCATTCAAATCGACAGAAATTAGAAAATATCAAACAATGAATTAAGCGCATCGGCTTCTGAGCAGAATAATTGCTACAACCGACTAAACAGCAATAGTCAACATCACAAATAAAACTATTTTAAGATGTAACTGTACATATTATACATTTACTATTCGTGTGACAAATTCATTAGCTTCAATGATAATTTTAAATGACTTTCTTAAACGTTATAAAGCATTAACATGTAAATGTCCTTATTTTTAATACATATTTGAAAGTGCCTAATACACATAGGTTTTAAACTTTTGATTTTTGCATATATATTTTAGTTTTTTATTGATTTCAAGATAGACATTAAATAATTTAACAGAATGTGTTAAATTATTATATAATGACATGGTAAAATAATTACATTTAATATTTTTATTTAATATAAAAAATTGCTCAGTTAAGTCTCTAGATACTTATCTTAACTTTCACTTGAAATATTAATATGATTTAAACAATTATTTAAAATATAAAATATATAATAGAATTTATTTTTACTTGATTGTATTGCACCAATGTAAAATGATGTATTGGACATTAGTTTTTTTTTCATCAATACAAATGCATTTTATTTTGCTCGAGACTTCCAAATAATTATTTTATAATAACATGGCGGTAATTAGTCAAAGTATTCTCTCAACGTAAAAAGTAATTTGGTTTGTTATGATCACATAACAAATCAAAAATTTTGTTTTTATCGAAGACTTTTACCACAGAATTTTTCAGCTCGTTAAGATCTGTAATTTATCACACACACTCCCAATCCCTGTCACATTTTTCATGTTTATAATAAATGGTAATAGTTTTTCACCCATATATTGTTTAATAATATTAAAGACTTATTATTAACCGTTAACACTTCAGTTGCAACTTTTAGTCAAATAAAAAATGGTAGTAATTACTAACACAGCAAAAATGGAATCACTGTGACGTTCATCGTGCCAAGTTTTCACAACTACAAAGAATTACTGTATTCTTCCGCATTATATATTTGCTATCGAACTGACCTCTCGAACTAAGGAAAAAAATGTTTAAACAATTAAAAATCGAGTAAAAAGTTGCCTTATCTTAGTTAGTTTTCATTTTTTATTCCGTTGATTAATGAGTATTATACTGTTACTTTTAACAACAGCTGAATCGAATTTATCTTATTTAATCAATTTATTTACTTATAGATTTAAAATACATATATTTATCTAAAACGATTAAAATATTGTAAAATATAAATATTCGTTAGAACTATGTCAGTTAAAATGTATAATAACGTATACCATATTTAAATTAAAAATTGCGAAGTAAATATTTAAATTGCATTTTTTGAATACAATATATATGGACAACAGTTTGTTATGTTATAATTGTTCAATTTCTTAGATGATATTTATCGAATCAATGTATATAAACAACAGTTTATAATGTTATGTCTGATATATTATTTTCTCTGCATCATATATGTTGCAGAGAAAAATTAAATTAATAAAACGTATGAAAATGGTATCATTAAGTCATATAATTTGTTTTTAATAAATATTACAAATAAAATTTTGGTTCTCATTTATGTAGTAAAAAAATATTAATGTAATGCTTAAATAATGATTACAATCTTTTAAATATGCATAAAAATCTTTTAAAAATGCATGTAAAAAATAACATGTATTTGCAATATTTCAAACCCAATAAAAAACTGTAATACGTAATAAATATATATAATTCAAAAAATTATAATTAAAATATACTACGTAATTAGATCAGAAATAACATGGAACAATTGCGATAAAAAGTATTTACACAATGAATGAAAGAATATATTTTATTAGTTAATTACAACAAATGTTATAGTATGCTTTTTACATTAGATATTACTTAGTGCAAATTAATACATTAATTTGCACTAAATTAATACATAATAATTACGCATCGATACTTAATTAATTTAATTAAATTAAGAAGGAAAATATGTAGGCAAAATTATTAATAATATTGTTCTCATAATGCTTTTCAATTTCTAAAAATAATAAATTAATGGTATATATTTAATGTAGAGCAGTTAAACTGATCTACCTACTCTGAATTTTACCAAACATGAGTTGAATCATTTGACAGATCCAATTTATTCTGACAACAAAAATTTGTTATATATGTAACGTTTTCTAATTGTTTTTGAATTTAAAATAAAAAAATGTAACTGTTTTTACAGAAATAGACAAATATAACAACTTTGTTCGATTTATTTATATATTTTATTGTTTAAATTAAATTTATTAAATTAACAAATTATCTAAAATTGATATAAACACAATAACATTTTAAATCGATTTGAAATTTAAATATGATATAAAATTACTAGTAACATCTAGCGTTTATGTGTAGTTATTAATTCTAGTATCAGAATAAATGGCATTTTATACAAAGTTTGATTAAAAAATTACACCATAATTCATAACATTATATACTACTTTATTAAATATATTTTTAACATTTGTATTTTTTTTAACAATGGTTTTAATTCATAAAGTATTATTTAAAAGGAACATTATATTTTATATTTATTAAATTTGACTAATTTGCAAACAAAAATTCTTGTACATTATAAATTAACACACATTATGTAATTTTATGTAACTACTTTTTTGTCTTTTGTCACTAGATCTTATGTTAGCCATCAATATTTTAAACCCTGAATTGATCACAAATTATAACTGATCATGTCGAAATAAATTGCAGTCTACAAATACTATTCTAATAGTAAAAATTAATGCCACTGAAAAATAATTTAATGTTTAGAACTTGTATTTTTATGATTGTTTTGAGATAATTCATGTTTTAATCAAAAGTTTATTAAGAACACAACACATTCAAAATACTTGTTCAAATATTATTTTAACAAAAAGTTTGTTTCATCTGAAATAAAATAATTATCAAGTTTTTTATTTCCTCTGTACTTGGTTACAATTTAGCTAATGATGAAAAAACAATTCCTTTAACAAACAAATGCATCGAATTCTTGTTATAAGAATTCTATTATCGATGCATATTACTTATAAATTTAGAACTGAATTTAGTTATTCTGGTTTTCTTTTTTATAAAATATCAAATAAAAGAAAAACTCTCTCGTTGATACTATTTCAAGTTAATCTTTTCACGTCTATAAATCATAATATCATGGACTTCGTTATTATTTAAACTATCGTTTTTAATTATAAAAACGACTACAAATTATTGCAACTCTATTTTCTTTATATTTCATTTACTTGGATGCCGGATGGGAAGGATGCGGGGACTGTCACTATCTACTTTTTTTTTTATTATTTAAAGGCCATATTTTCGTAAATTCAGTGAATACTTAATTAAAAAAACATTAAACAATATAATTATGATATCAAATTTTTTTATTGATATTTACTTTTTGAAGATAATTTAATAATTAAAGACAAAAGAATATAATGTTACGTATACATAAAAATGGTATAAGAAATTATATGTACGATACAAGAAAATAATGGATTAAATTAATAAACAAAGTACAAAAATAGGAATGCTGTAATACCAAATATCTTAAATATTTCAAAATTATTTCACGTTGAATAGTTCTTACTTAATAAATATAATTGATTTAAACCTTATAATTGAACTTCATGCGCACAAGATAATTAATTTTGGCTTGAGCAACATCATACACGATATATTCATTATACAGCAAAGCGCTTTTTTCCTTTAGATTACTAGAAACTCCAGGGCCCAGTGGAATTTCTAAACCATCTGCAGTAACGTGTGATTTTGAGGGGTCAGGCTGTGTCCCACCTCGACCGAATGTCGAGTGCTTTCCAGTAGGTAATTTCTGAATGTAATCGGAATGATATCGTTCATACATTTTGCCAAGAGCAACTTCACAAAGCAACAATAAACCAGTTGGATTTTCCAAAGAAGTACTACAGTAATTGGCAGACTTCGAAACCATGTCTGCAAAGTAAATACCCTTTCCAAACATATAACCTGTAACAGGAGCTTCCGGTGGAGCAATTCTGAGACCCTAAAAATAAATTATATACATTTTAAATTAATTATGTGTAATAAGTATATATTATAATTTTATAAAAGTATTTTGTTTTCTTTTTTTCTGTGTTTTGCTTTAAATAGCAATTGTAAAACTTTGTATTCAAAGATATTTTTAAGTATGTACACCACAAAATTTAAATTATATTGACTTTAATAACTTATTTTATAAATAAATTTAAAATATTTGTATTTCAGAATTCTTATTATATATATATTATATGACAATGTTTCAATTACATCAATAAACGTGCAAAATATTTGTTGTATTTACAATATAAACTTAAAATTATTTATTTTTATGAAAAAAATATGAATTCTTCAGTTATTTTTTTATTTAAAAAATAAGTAATTATGATCCAAAAATTACATTAAACTGTTATCACACAAAAGTTGCAAAACTCGTGTGGTAATACTATGAGTTTTATATCTAAATTAGAACTGCAATTATAACATGGACGTTACTGTTTTTGCATAAAATATATGCTATGTAAGTCTGGAGATAATACTTATAGTACTGATATATCTTATTCCATAATAATTTCATGCTATTATAATTACATATTCCTTTCAGTATAGTTTTTTATATTATACTTTTTATAATTATACATTTCTATATTATTTTACCATATAAAATAATAAGATTTAAAACCCATAATTATATTATGTGTTATACTTGACAAATATCTTGTTACAAATTCTATTATTCAGAATAAATTTTCTATATAACATTTTGTTTACCTGAGACAAAATTCCAACATAATTGGTAACTCTTGAACCATGCCACAACAATTTTCTGTTGGATAGTTTTTTGAACGGTTTGAATCGTTTATCTTCGCCTTGCCTTTTAATTTTAAACACATCTTCGATTTCCAAGGTATAAGTCGCATGTGTAGACGCATGAGTATTTTTAACGTACTGTTCAATAAGTTTAAATTCTTCAGTATCATGTTCTAAAACATCAATATCAGTATTAAGTTGTTCATAATGAGCATCTAGAGGATGTTTAGACGAGTCGACTTTGGTGTGTAACAAATTATAGGCAATTTCCATCTCCAATAAAGACTCAAGCATTTGATTCTTCATTTCAACCTGTTCCTCGGTCTCGATCATTTTTGGCTCTTCAACGCCGAAATAGTGAGGTACTAAAGTATAAAATCTGTTAGTTGCACTTACAAGCTTTGTACGTTCAGGATTTCCACTTTTAATCAATTGCTGTAGTTCTGTAAGAACTTCAAATGCATTTTGAATCTAAAGAGAATCAGAAAAAAATATTTGTAAATATAATAGAAAAAGAAATAAAAACTCGATAATCAGAAGGATTTCAAATATGTTTAATATGAAAACATTAGTAATTTTTCCACAACAATTTTTTTACGAACATATAGTAAAATGATACCTGTTTTTTCGACAGTTTACCGAGTGGCATTTTTTCGATATCAATTTCCATTTCCATCATGGTTTTTTTCATTAATTTCTCATCAAATATTAATTTAATCAAGTCTTGAACTGGTTTTTTCAACTTAGAATCCACTTCAGAGTGAATAAAATCAACAGAAGAAACATCATTACCACTATCATCAATATCCAACGGATACATGCAACCTAGAACTTTTTTGAAATTATCACGATCTGCCCACATATTTCCAGTTTTATCTGCATAATGCTGCTTGAACTGCTCAATACAATCTTCCAAAGACAGATTTTCAACTTTTGTTCCTCCAATAGTTGTTCCAATACGCCCCCAACTTCGAAACAGCCAATATCGCTCTTTATTATCATGCTATGAACAGAATAATCAGTATCAATGAATATTTATAAATTTAAAAATACATTATTTATATATTTATTATATACTTTTATAGTATTATAACAGTCATTAATTGTTTAAATGAAGAATATGAAACAACTTCAGTATTGTTTTTAGCACTGAAATTATTATTATTTTTATTGTTGTTGTTTAAATAAAATATAAGAACCTTTAAGATTTGTAATTTGTAATAACTGTTTTTATTCTTCTGAATATCAGTAATGCCAAGAGTCACGGTAAATTTATCTTTGTCTTTTTGATAAACATGAGCTACATCCTCCAAACCGCTGTCTGGGTCTACAGCACCTCCTCCTTTAATTCGAATTTTCATTTTCCCCGAAGCAGATTTTTCATATTGACTTTTTCCACTTTTTGACTTCATCATAGACTTCTCTGTAGTATTTTTAACTCGTGTTGATGGATCAGAGCCCCAGTCACAAATACTTTTTTTGTTAATGAGCATTACTGGAGTATTTGTAAAATCTTTAGCTTCTTCTATAAAATCTTCAGAAACTACTTGAATATTTAAATTTTTCGATTCAGTAATCTATCAAAATAAATCAAATATTAATGCTTATTAATATACATTTTAAATATTATTTTTAATTTATTTTTAACTCCTTGGTGTTTTAAATAGTTATATTTATTTTGTTTAAGCAAGTATCTTAATAATCCTTTTTTACCTTTTTGCTCATCTTTTTAACTTCAGCATCATTTGAAATGACAGCAGCAACATTTTCATGCAATTTGCTGGATACAGATCCTCCCAAAAGCAAAATCTCTCGCTTAAGTTCCTCCTTGTCTTTATTCAGACGACCTACTATGAAAAAATCCATATATTTCAATGGTTTTGGACTAGATTTTACTTTCGGACCATCAACACTATCCTCTTCTTTTTTAACATGTTTTGATACTGATGGTACAACTATTTTAAAAACACGATCTTCCACTTTAAATTTACTTTTTTTGCTAAAATGTTATAATAAATTATAAGACTTATAAAAATTAATTATATATAATTTTGATAACACTTTATAAATTACATACAGAAAATCATAAGAATCTTTTAAATCACGAGGAATTTTAAATTTTTTACGATCTGGTTTAGGATTAATATTTTCACATTTGGTCCATTCGTCAATAGATCCTGTACATTTATAACCAGTTCCAGAAACGTATGTCAATTGTCCATTACAATTAGAACAAGGTTGGAGAGCTCCAAATGTCATAATATCTGCTAGAACATCTTGAATCTATAAAATAAAATTACATGTAATTTAATATTTAATACGATAACAAATTTAATATAACTTAATGTAATTTGAAGTTGGAAAATAAAGAATTAAAACTTATAAAATAGAACAAAATAATTACACTAGAAACTCCACTTGGCACTTGTTGTTGATTATATTCAAGTAATTCGATCAATTCTGATTTTGAAAGATCAGCTAATTTGTCTTTGTAAAAAAACATTTTTTTATTTTGCTTTGCAATCGTCGCATCTTTTTCAACTTCATCAGGAACTGTTTTTATTTTCTTTATAGGAGGAACATCTGGAGTTTTTATTTTCGTAATTTTTGATTTAAGCATCTCTTTGTCCTCTTTTGAAAGTGCGTTTGCTCCTGGCAAAGCATCTCCGCTATCATAAAACTGCAATTCTTCACGCAATTTTAAGAAACAGTCTACATGATACCATCGATCTAAAGCACCATACTTTCTTGCATCTTCACTGTCATAATCTTTTTTCGCAATGCGAACTTCTTCTTTAACTATTATCTCCTCGCACCCTTTACACTTTGACCGATTTGATTTTGCATATTCTACCTTAAAATCTTTATATGCAGATGCTGCAGCTTTGCTTCGTTTTTTACCTTTGCCTGTAGGTTCTGGTAAAGATGATGCTTCAGCTTTATAAAAATAAAAAATTAGATTAGAATTATTAAACATGAAAAATCATGATAAAAGGAACATTTATTATCATTTATTATTAAAGTAACATTTTCACATTTATTTTATATCTAATTAGGTTTAACACGTCAAAGAAAAACGTTCTTTATTATAGAAGTTATCAAATTATATTTGAAAAATATTAAACTTCTATTATTTGCTATTTACTTAAAATTGTTAAAACGGATTATTCAGACTTATCTAAATATATAAAAGTATAAATCTATAACTTTTTTATGACTTAAGAAATCAAGATGCACATATATAATTTGACTGGTATACATTTCAAAAACTCTGTCAGAGATCTGAATATGCTATTTAATTTAAAAAGAATTTTAAAGAACAAATCAACAAATGTATTAATAAAGATAATCACATTTTATATAAATGTACATCATACTTTTTGGATATAAAAATGTTATATACTGATATATCTTTTTAGTATATATAAAAAGTAATTTTCTTATTATCAATACAATAATTGTTTGATTTTCTCCAAATTTAAAAATTATCATTTCACTTTTTTTTAATTTATTTGTAACAATGGTATATAATTTATTTGAGCAATTTATACACCAAAAGATTGTGTTTAGATTTAAGTATTATAAAAACGAAAAAATGATTCATCATTTTTGTAAAAATATAATTAAATTTCTCAGTGTTATTTGTAACGCATGAAAATACATTTAAAATATTGTCTAAAACTTTTTCATAACCACATAAAAAATTTATTATAAAAATATGTCCAATAATATATTTAAATTGTGCTGAATTAATAATTAGAATCAATTTTATTTTACGCAATTTAATGCTAATTCAAATAATTAAAAATTACTCATTATAATGGAGTTATATAAATTTGCTGAATAATTCAATTATGTTACATTAAATATTATTTTTTGATGAAATAAAGATATATATGTACATTATTTTTTTATTGTACATATTACATTACATTACATAATTTTCATATTTTATATTTCATACAATTTTTATTTTGTTACAATAAGATAAAATTTTTGTTCACTTCTAACAAATAATATTTATATACCATAATTTATTAATTTCATGTATATATTGTATAATATATAAATCTTTTTTAATCAAAAGAGTACAGTTTATTTATAAATGTGCATCTATTAAACATTTCTTAAAATATATCATTATATAACATTTTTATATAATAATTAAATTTGTATAAAATATTTCATTATATAACAAAATGTATTAAACGTGGAAAACTAAGAAATTATATAATATTATTGATAGTACGGTATAATTTCTTTTTGATTAATATAATGTAAAAAATATAAAATATTAAAAATTATTATTTTATGTCTTAAGTTTTAACAAATAAAGATATATACATCAGTGAACGAAGTAATATAAAAAAACTGTCATAATAATAAATTATACATTAGGTTTTTTAATTTATATTTAAATATAACATTTTAATGTTTAATTATTAATCTCAATTAAAAGACATTTATCAATTAAAGAAAATCATTCATCAATTATACTAATTCATTTACTATAAATATTCATTATTATATTTATTTTTTATCTTGAATAATAATCAAATATTTTAAATTACAATGCTTTTATTATATGTTAATAAAAAAATGCATATATAATAATAAAAATTATTATATGTGCATAACATTTCAAACATTGATTTTCAACAAATGGAAATGTTGCTTAAACTATCATTATCTGTTTTAAAAAAACCTTAGATCATTTAAAAAAAAATGATTTTACATTTAATTTATTAAAATGCAATATTCGGTACATTGCATTAAAATATTAAGTGCTTTTAATTAAATTAAAACATTCAATTTTATTTTGTATTAATAATTATATTTTTATATATTATTATATATATTATTTATAAAATAGTAATTTTTAACAAAGAATTCTGTTCTATTTTGTTATCAGACAAATTATAAACTAAGAACATTTTCAGAATCAAAACACATTATTTACATTCTTTTTAAATTATATTTGTAAAATACATAATTAATAAACTGAATATTTACCAATTTTATTTTTTATAAATTGTTGATCTTCAATTTTAATATTGTCAAAATTACCAATATCTCCAATTGTTTTTGGACGTTGTTTTAAAAAAAAGCATTTTGGATGGAACCATTTAGTTAATTTTCCATCATGGAAAGGACTCTAGAAATAACATATAGTATTATAGAAAAAATTAATTATTTTTAATTAAAAGATTGGTTTACATCTCACACATATACGTAATGTATGTCTGAATAATAATACATACATACATACACACAGAAACACAATTTTCAATGAATTTAAATAGTGGTATTATCCACTTACGTAAGGCAGAGTTAATTAAAAAATTTTATAAAAGTATGTTAATAAAACATTTGATAAAAAATCATTAATACAAGAAAATATGTAACATTAAAAAGCGAATGGTTCCGGCATCTTTTTTTACGTACTTTTAATTATAATACATTTTATTGTACTCACCTGAACAACAGTCGCAATTCGTAGGTTATCTTTAGCAATCGGCATTTTACAAGCTTTGCACGAAGCTCTGCCGCTTTTAGCATATTCTACCGCGTAAGGTAAATCGTCGCTCATCTTGTCGATTATTATTAGAATTAATTACAAAATAAGATTTAACAAATCTAAGCAATCCAAAACCACCATGACAATCTATCTCCAACTGATTCTATCACCAATAATTGGCTCTTTGTCAAACGTGAGTCGTGTTGAACATGAATTCGCGCGCTTTGTTCTCTACTTTCTTTGTTTATTCATTTTCTATTTGAGCAACAAAATAAACACAATCTTGTTTTATATATAAAACTAAGTGTAGTAAATATGAAATTTTTCTTATTATAAATTGCCTCTTATGTTATTTATAATCAAAATAATTTCAAATTTACAACTAAATTTTAGCGCCAAATTCAAATGTACCTATTTAAATGTACGCATATTTTTTTATAAAGGACAATTAAAAATAAGTCTTGACTTTAAAATAAAAGATTACTAAAATCATACTGAACTGGACCCTAATAATAAATATAAATTAATTATGAGAAACAAACATTCAACAAATTTGTTCTGACAATCATTTATTCTCATTATTAGATTCCAAGTTAATTATTAAATATGCATTTATAATGACTTTTTAAATCAAATACTTGCTGAAATTTAAAGCCAAATTTACCAATTAAAATTGTACAATTCCATCTTTTTATAGTATATGCCATGCTTAAAGGTGTAGAACATGTTAGTATCACTAAAATACATATAATTATGTAATAAGAAAATTAAAAAAATTATTTATCCGACATTTGAAGACAATGCATGTTCATAAAGATGCATGAAACGACGATTCAGAGTCAAATGTAGAATCGCTCATTAAGTTTGTATATCATGGATGCTGCCACGGAGTTAGTGTCTTCTTAAATACAAATAATGCCACGCGTAAACGAAATCAAGCATAAGCGAAGTTGAAATTCCATTCCTGTATACACATTTTTGAACCAAAAATGTAATCCATCGTAAAATTTTATTTTACAAACTTGTAAGTAATTGAATATAAAAATAACGATTTAAACTTGGTATGTTAACCCTTTATAATGTAAAACGTACATAACAATACCCATTTTTTTAAATTCATTTATATAATAAAAACGAAAAATTGTTTAGATAAAAACAGATACTTTTATAATAATAATGCCTATAAGAAAAATATACATTTAAAAGTGGATTAATTCAATATCATTCATATGTATTTTGATTTCCTTCTGTTGATTCAGTTATCCTATAATGGATCAGAGAAACTCGCAGAGGCAAAAGGTTGGTAGCATTGAGTCAAGTATTCCAACAACCAGACAATCAGTGATGGTATATTGAGGACGCGGCCACACTTCCCCTAACGCGAAATTACCCCTTCCATACTCAGCAACGTGTTGGGTGTCTTTGTTCTTCTATTTTGCCCTCTAACATTGCAACATAACCCTAACGCCGCTCGTTATGAAAAATATAACATTTACATCTACGTAACTAGGCAATA
>JABFOX010000925.1:0-14415 GCA_022817665.1 Axea sp. ZL-2020
ACACGTATATTCTCCTTGTTATTTTAAATTCTAATGTTGTCAATATTTATTTCACTATTTACTGGAAACTACGAAACACAGATGCTGCTGAACATGGTTTACGCTGTTTAGTTCAGTTTGGTACTGTAAGAGGTCGAGTACTTCAGAATACAGAAGATAAGGAACGGTATGTGAAGAATTATCTTCAAAATTTCCTGCGACTGACTTCCCTTATTACTGTTTCTGAATATGAAGCAATAGCAATAGCAAACATGTTCATAAAGTCTGTATCAAATAATCCAGATATTTCTATGAACTTAGATTTAGACATAACTTTGATGTTTATGGAACAGCTAACACGTTACACTTGTTATTTCGCCCAAAATGCTGCTCAACGGGTATGTATCAGAATATTTAAAATATTTACTTCATAAGAAATTTTAATCAAGTGGCTATTCTAATTGTTTTAATTTTGTATGCAGATGTTTGCTGAAGACTGTGCATACACAAAAGCTTTCGACTGTATTTTAAGGACTTGGATTGTAGTTTTTTCAGCTGGTTCTAATATTCCAAAAGACGTTTTTAAACAAAACGTTATACAAATGTTTAATGTCTATTTACAATGCCACCTTTCTGCGCCAGATGGAATTCGAGGTATTCAAGGAAATGATTTAAGTAATGAAGAAATTGATGCTAATGAAGAAGACGACAGGACAAGATTTTTGCAACAACTACAAATAATGGGTTAGATTTTTTTATAATCTTATGTTTATTATTATTTTTATTTAAAGATCTCTTATTAGTATACTAATAATAAGTTGTTTTTAAATTATAATAAATATAATCTTGTTATACTTTAAAGTCAAAACAAACAATATCAAATAGTTATATGGACTTGATTTGGAAAAAAAGTAAATTTTATCAAAATAAATTTTAATTTACTTCAGAAAATTTTTGAATTCAACGAGAGTAAATCATAAATAAATATTAAGTCACGGATATTAATAAATTAAACAAATTTTGAATTGGATTGATTTAAAAATATATTTTCTAAACATTAATAAATTCATTTTATTTATTTAATATATAATTTATTATAGGTACTTTAGGAAGACAAATTCTTGATTACTTATTACCATTATTGGCTAAATTATTAGAAGATAGGACAATCAAATTACGAGAACAATTAAACAAGTTAGCGGGTGAATGCAATGCTTCAGACACTTCAAATCCTGATGTTGTAAATAATCTGTACGAAGATTTACATTGGCTTGTATTATTGGCAGGTCATGTTTTGTGTATGGAATCTGATGGTGAAGAGCCATTAATTCCATCAGAAATAATACGATATTGCTCAGAACAAGTATGCAAACTATATATTAATTTATGATTTTATTTTTAATTCAGTTAATACAATCAGATATAAATAAAATTTACAGACAAAGAAAGGACAAGTTGATGCAAATATTTCGTTGCAACTTTTGGCGTCGCCACAAAGTAATATTACAGATATTGCCAATGCCGAAGAAAAAGCTGATCATGTCATACGATTAATAGCATGCATTTTTCGACTGTGTGAGATCGAAAAAGTAGCGATCGCTTCAAATTTTTCAAGCATGCTTAGTCCTGAGTTGAGTAGCACCATTGTTTGGTTTTTACATAGATGGTGTTTGAGCTATTTTTTGCCAAAGGAATCTAACTATTCTGAAATTTGTATAATTTTACTACAAGCATTTGGAGATGACAGTGAAGGAGCCATGTGGACAATGAATTTTCTATTGGACAAAATTCAGACAAATATCAATACTTTTAAATGCGAATCGTCTTTAATAAAAGAAACAATAGATCTTTTGATGGTTTTACTTAAAACTGAAGAAAAGTAAGTGAAGAAATATAAGCAACAAACACCATTTGTCTAGTTTTAATGATACTTTTATTGTTTTTTAATTGAGCGTTGTCTTGTTTTTATAAAGATTATTTACAAAAATCTTGTTTTTATTATAAAATAAATTATTGTATTATTAAAATAACTTGAAATTGTACTATGAAATATACTTAATTTCATATTACAGGAAATCTTATATCATTAAATCTGACCGTTTGAAAGATTTAATCGAATTTACTACGAAATTTCGAAATGATTTTACTCCAACTACGAAACGTAGTCTTATGAAAGTTGCTGTTAACATTGGGTTTGCATATCCAAACAAGGAGAGTAGATTACAATTCTGGAAACAGTTAATCACACCTTTACTACGTAGTTACTTACAAATTGTTCGCAATGTTAATTTTTCTAAAACATATGCTGAAGAACCTATACGAATGGAAATTACAAACATATATGAATCTTTAATAGGTAGTATTCCCTAAAGAAACATCATAATTATCAGACAATTGTTTATTTATTTACACATTTTTAAAAATCAATTACTTTTATAGGTATATTCGATGATGTGATGAAAATTGGATTAATAACTATTGAAGTATTTCCATTTTTTTTAGACTTACTTCTTGAAACACCAAAATTACTGTCTTTATATTATAATTATCAACAACTAGTCCAATTAGTTTTAGAAGTGATGTATGAATGTGTCAGTGAAATGTTATGTTATTTGAATGAGGTAAGAATTAAAAAAACGCAAAACATTCTTTTTGTTATTACTGTTTAAAAATAAATTGAAATATTAATTAATTCAAATTATAGTGTCATTTTTATATTATTTAAATATTTACAGGAACAAAGCTTCCAGATTTATTGCATATGCATATGTCTAATGAATGCGTATAACCTTTACTGTACAAAAGCAACATCAGATGTAACTGCCGAAGAAGATGCTTTTCAGGTCATTCTACTATTTTTAAAAATGCTAACAAAACTACCGAACAAAACATTGTTTGACTTAACTGCGAAAGAAGATGTAGAACCAAACCCTGCTAGTGTAATTTTACACGGACTGAACATTTTTATACCCATGATGACTGAAGATTTACTAAAATTCCCTTCACTTTGTCAACAGTAAGTTAATCAAATATATTCGAAACTTTTCTAAGTGTTAAATAATTTTCAAATTGCAAGAACATATATCTGAATTGTTATCAACATTTTTCTATTTAACATATTTTAATTAATCGTTTTGCTGCTTATGAATATTGAATTAGTTAACCTTCAACTCTTGTTGCTTTTTATTTTGAAAATATAAAAATGTAATAATATATTTATATAATATTATTATATAAAAATATATTATAATATTTGATATAATAAGTTTAAATAAATATAAACTATATCTTAATTAATGAATTGCATAACACATATTTCAATATTATTTTAATAATTAATATTTTGGTTTTTTAGGTATTATGCAATGTTATCTGCGTTTTGTGAAGTTTATCCTGCAAAAGTAGTAGAGATGGATCCAAATTTATTGGAACAAGTCCTAATTTCAATAGGGATTGGTTTACATGCATTTAGTTATAATGTGTCTATATTATGCTGTGATTTTATTCATGTTTTAGCTCGATATATATTTTATGCGAATAAAAAAAATAAACAACGAAATGAAATTCTAACAAAATTTTTACCAGTAAGTTGCATCTAATAATATTACTTTTTTTGAATTCAATTTTTTAAATCTAATTTTACAACAATTAACATTTTAATTAAATATTTTTATTTTAGTTAATGTTTGAACTCATACTTGATCGGCGAATAAATGTTGATATTGTACCGCATATGAGTTCCCCCATATTTTGTTTGATATGTTGCTATCCAGAGAAGTATGAAGAAGTTGCGCAAAATCTTATACAAGCTAATTCAGACTACGCGGATCGAATAAGTGCGGCGTTCACTGAATTAATTTCAAATCTTCACATGAATGCTGAGAAATCATCAGCTTCCAAATTCGAAAGCAACTTTGATAAGTTTCTTATTAATTTGAAAGGATTTTTGATGGTGAAGTAATTTAACATGATTGTAACATAAGTTGTAAATAAAACATTTTTTAACAGTAAAGGTAATTCATCAGTCTCATAATCACAAAATTAATGAATTATTAATTATATCATTTGAAATAAACTTTAATTATATTTTTTAATTGTCATAGAAAAATATAAATATTCTTTTTGAAGAAAAATGAATTGTTTTAATTAACAATACTTACAGTACGAAATTGTTTAATAGTCAGTGGGTAAAATTGTATATTTTTATTTTAAAATGCATTAAAATGATTATCAACTGATGAGTCTTCTTGACAGTTTGTACTTTATTGTAAACTAATTTTACAACGATCAGTCACATGTTTTATATACTTTTTTACTACCGTACAAAATAAAATACAACTGATTTGTATAAAAGACATATATCGTATAAGAACCAAATTATATAATTTTTATAAATATCAGAATTTGTTATTTATACACTTTTCATTTCTTAATTCCTTTATAAATAAAACATCAAATGAGATGGGAAAATTAATAAAATACACTTTTATAATAGATTTAATATTTTAATAATCGCAAAAGATATGTGAGCATACATTTTTTCTGTATAATGTATCATGATAAATATAAGTGTACCATATACATTTTAAAGACTATATAATCGGAAATTTTACCATCGTGCATTACTTTTGTTTTTTTGTTTTTTTTTTTTTTTTGTTTTTTTCTGTTTACAATTCAATTATTTCACATAAAAACTCATTTATAATTTTATTTTGTGATAATAAAAACTAAATCAAGTCTTATTTTAAATATATCTAGCATTTACGTTGCATATTAAAATACCATCTATAAAAACTTGAATGTAAGTTTAGATTACTCCATACAGATAAATTATATGATTTAAAATCTTTTGGCATTACTTTTAGTCTGTCTTTATACTATCAAGAAAAAACAAGACTCAATGCAGGTTTTATTGCACTTATAATTTTGTAGATAAATATTTACTACAAAAGTAGCGCTTTTGATACTCTTCATTAGTTACTTCATAATATAAAACGAAGCAATTCTAATTTCAGTATGTACTGTAGAAAAATTTTTAATTTATAAACTAAACTTGCTCATTAATTACGTGCAATGGACTGATCCTTTTTGAAAAGGACAATTATACATTATATACCTTGAATTACAGATTAAAGACAATGTTTTAATACAGAAATGTCGAATGAGGTATTTATCGCAGATTATATCTATAATAAGTTTACATTAAAAATGTTTACAGTAAAAATGATTAATTTGTTATTAAATTTGTTATATAGATAACTATAGTTGAAAGTTAAAATAATGAAACTTCACATTTTAAAATATATCACTTTCCTCAAGTGTTTTAATTTTATATTAATTAGTATATCTTTAATAAATTAATCATTTTTACTAAAATATTCTTAATGCGTTGGATTAATTTTGATTATACTAATATTCCAAATGTAAATAAAATATTAACTAAAACTAAATAATTTTCTAATTGGATGAATTCAACATTATTATGTTTATTTGATGATGTATTCGTATCGTTTAAAACAATTAAATTTATTCGTTTTTTATTATACTTAACAATGCAGAAATATCGTAGGGCTTTAATATCGGCTATAAAAATTGATGATTCAAATGTAGATTTATAGATTAAACAAGTCTATTTCCTGGTAAGTATATTTCGTGTTGCAATTACATTAGGCATCGCGAACACACTGTTAAAAGCGCGATTTGATCCTGTAATATTGTTGTAATTCCAACGATATAGTGAATATTTCTAAAATATTGTAGAAATATCGCTTGTTTATAATGCATAGATTCTTCCTATAAACTTTCTATTTCTTACTTTTGATATAAATCATAACAGTTTATTAACATCTCGTTAAACAGATTGAAAAGGATATGTGAATAAATTCGGTTCCTTGTATAACCATGTTTCTCTTATGAAATGTACAATATTTTAAAATTGAATGTATTTAAATACTCTTCATTGAAATCTATTCAATTTTTTCAGACTTTTCCAATAACATTATTTTTTATAAGACCGTTTCTAAATTTCGGAGTATAAAAAAAGCACCGTAAAAATTTAAAAAGTTTTTAAACATAATACTTTATAATAGCTTAAATTGTTAATCTTAATTTTATGGGGACGTTTATTATTATCCTAAAAATGAAAATGACAGTAATTCATTATTGTCTATATAATACATGTGATGATTACATATATAAGCTACATCAAAATGATTTAACTTAGAAAGTTACAGACATTGTGAATAGTTCAAAATTTTCTTAAATTAACTAAAATTTTAAAACATTACACGTACAACAACAGATGTACAAAATAAACGTACACAGTTTATGTTTAAGCGTTATTTTCACTCGCGATCTTTTTTACATTCGTTAATTCATTTCAAGTCAAGCAAGAAAATGTACAGCAGCAATGGGTTTATAATAATTATTGTATTTAATTTGGTCGACAAACTCGTAAAATACTCGATTTATTTGCATGTAATCCTTAAATTAACGATCTATATTCATGTTCTTTTGTATTTTTGTAACATTTCTTTTATTACTTAAAAATTTAAAGAACTGGAATAAACATTCAGAAAAATAAACTTTGAAATAACGTATTATTATAAATAATTATAATACAGTTTAAACATTTTATATTAATAAAATTTATTCAGATAGGAAATATATGTATTACTTGTATCTACAACAATATTTTTAATTAATAAATGTTAAGTTATCTTCGGTTTGTAATAAAATTCAAAAGTGATGAAGCATAAAATTTCTTCGTTATTAACATGAAATTTTCTTATGTTTTTAATGAGCGTTTATATTAATTATATTACTGTAATCGATAAACTGATTTTATTTTAATTTACTTGAATGAATTTGTTCCTATCTGAGTACATAATACTTTGATATAAGTATGGCACTGTGGATATTAAACGAAATAAATTTTTGAAACGGCAAATTTTTACATGAAAAATAATATTTAGTACATTATTCATTATTAAAAACCATTAATTAATTCATGCAAGTGTATTTATATAATTTAAGCAAATTGTTTTAAGTTTACTGAATATTAATCATATAAAAAGTACTATCAAAAGGATGTGAAAATTATTTTCATAATCAGATAAATACTAATGTTTTTTAACTATAATTATACTTATGAATTAATAAATAAAATATAATTATTTCCAAATACATGTATAGATATGACTTTTACATCATCTTAAGACTGAGAACTGACATAATAACTGTAAAGTATTTATTTAAATATATTTCAGTCTATATTTCACTGACTAATAATCATAATACTTTCGTTATAATGCAGATTTATAATACGCGTATGTGCAGAACACATACAGTATTTCAGCGTAAATTACACTTTATAAGTAGACTAATTTTGTTTTTAAAATAATATCATAACATGTATAATAGTAATAAATTGCGAATAGAATGTACTAATAAATGTCAGATCCCATTAATTAAAATTATTTACAGTAAAATAAATATTCGCTTATTTCAATTATATGTACATATTCTACAAAGTATAAAAATGATATATAAAATATGTCGTAGTATAAAATCAGCTAATTTTAAGAAGTGCCTTTTTAAAGCAATAAATGTATTATAAATATAGTATCACAATATAAACTTTTTTTATAACTATTTTCATATTATTCATTCATTCATTTTACGGATAAGATAAATGAATTCAATTATTTTAAACAGTTTACAACAATTTTTAACATATTTAAATATTTACAAACTGATATGTTTGTATCAGACACTTCTTAAACTCTGAAATAAATCATTATGAAAATAATGAAAAAATATTTTTATATGATAAGAACCTTACAACAATTTGAACAATAATAAAGAGGATTTCTCATCTATAACAGAATAATAATGTTCCGATTAGTTTTGAGAGTTTAATAGATATGACTGTAATTAAAAATCTATACAAAGCATTTTAAAAGTTTATATATTAATATAAGGAATGATTTGATTAATAGAAGTTATTAATTAATTATATTAAACTCTATAGTTTAATATATATAGAATTAATAAAAATATTCTATCTAATATAGTAAATGCCAGAAAAAAGTGGCAATTGTATATTAATTACAAAAATTATTCTATCTCGATTTCATTAATTAAAATTATTAATTAAAAAGGAAAAAATAAAAATGAAAATTCAATTTCAAAGACAATTAATATTTAAGTCAATTATAAAAGTTTAAGTATTAAGAAAATAAAATTTTTCAAACCCTTCGTCATTTAGTTTAGAAAATATATATATAAAAAAAAAATAAATAAAATCGATTTCACATAAAATATACAAATTGACTTTTTAAACTTAAACAATTTCTAAAGTTTTACTCTCGACACACGCTTTTTCTTGTTACTATTATTATATTCTTGAATTTCACGATGACTAAATTCAAAATTAAAGTTAAAATGAAGTTATAGTTGTATACTTTACACGGTTTAATATGTTTAAATACATTTTGTGTATAAAATCTAATAATTTTATATTACCCAGTCTTTTTAAAATAAGTGCATCTCAAAAATAATCGGAATATGTAATTATTAAAAATATCTTTATAAGACAAAATTCGCAAAATTATTCACATTTCAAATTCATACTAAGAAATCTTCCTTAAGTAACAAAATATTTAATATAAAATATATTCTTTAATATCATTAAAAATTCTAATTGTTTTTCTAACTGTTTAAAAAGTTTTTATAAATTTATTTCTGTGTTATCTCTAAAAAATATATCAACGATTTTTGCTAAGATTTTGAATTTATTTTAAGTATATTTTAATCCAGTTACGTTTTCAACTTGATAATGAATGTTCGATCAGTAAGCATTATAATGCTATTATTTTCAAATATATTTTGCTTGTACAAGATATAAAGAATAATTAAACTCAAAATTATAAAATATAAAAGAGTGCTTTTGTCTTATCATAACTGAAAAGTACACTAAATTAAACAATATACTCAATAAAAAATAAAAATAAAACAACGTATTTTTTAGTTAAAATACACGCAAATGTATAATTATTTAATTTTGTAATAGAAGAATTTATATATATATAGAGGGAGAGAGAGATACACAATACACACACACGCACACGCACCCGCACATGCACACGCACGCACCCACATATTTATATAAATTCAGTTATTTTTTCTGAATTTTTCTGTAAATTGTTTAACCCACCATTTAGTGAGATTCAAATAAAAATTAGGTCCTTCCGGTTCATAATCTCGGTAAGTGAAGTCTTCGTTACTTGCTGGTTTTGCCGGTTCTATCTGCGTACCTTCGTGCCACTGATTAAATGACGTTATAGATATCATATTAGCACCACTGTTTAAAGCATTTCTCCACGCTGATTCATAATATTGTCCATGTCTTCTATGCTTTGCATTTTCTTTGTTCCATGGACGGACCTATAAAATATACATAACATTTTAATATTTATAATATTTTGTACATAGTAAATACAATTATTCTTAATTATACCCTTGTATCAATATAGCCTGGTCCAACGCTGGGGATAAATAGAAGACCATTTTGTTCGGCAAATTTATTCAAATCTTTCCAGTTTTTCCATGAGCTTCCATAACTAAAATTATTGATAGCAAAATATGTGTAAAAACCGTCGAAATGCGATTTCTTGATGTGATTTCTGTGCTGTGGTTCCACTAAAAGTCCAATATAAATTGCATCCATTTCTGTACCTCGAAGTGTCAAATTACCACGTTCAGATAATAATTCCCACCAAGCATTGGATGGAAATACATACGAATCATAAATATACATGACAGGTAAAACTGTACCGCTGTAAATAAATAGGAAAGTAAATTAACAATAAATGTATTGTGTTAACTTTACCGACGTTTAAAAAAGTATGAATTTTGTAAAAAAAAATAAAGGATAAGAAAATTATGCTGTTTTACATTTAGACAAATAAAAACTTACTCTTCTTTCTGAAGCCTATAAAGTGCTGGATGAGAACCATATTGATTAAATAAATATCTAATATGATCCAATAAATTAATTGGATTCCTTCCCTCGTAAGGTGCGATATGTGGTGTCACTTTTAATTGATGTCTGTGAGCAGCATCTAATAAATCAGGCATTATTGAATCCGTATTATCATTAGATGTAGATGGCGACCATGAAACAACGACGACTCCTACACCCGTGTCTCTTAACTGCCTCATATGTAAATCTAAAACCTGAATTTAATTTTTTTAAGTCATTATATTGAATTTCAAAATATAACATGAGAAATTAAAAACATTAAGCATTATTATTTGCTATCAAACATTTACTATTCTTTATCATAAAATGTCAAGTTATTTTTATAGGTATCTAAGCGGGTTGCTTACTTATTCATTGCATTTTGTCACTCCAAAATAATCCTTTACGGTAATACACATAAATCTAATGATTTACAGGACACCCAGATTGAAATAATTTCTATTACTACAAGCATCAGTAATAGAAATTATTTAAGTTTGGTTATTTTTCTTCAAACCACTAAATTTTTGTATTTTCATATTGCACTATTTTAATGTGGAAAACTGTAATACAAAACAAAAAAAAAAAAACAAATCGCTGACAGAAACCACATAGAAATAGTCTTAATGGTATCCCAATGATGACTTCATACCACAATTAAACAAAAACCTGTAGTTTATTGATAGATAATTTTGCTATTCGATTTCAGTTGTAATTAATTTCTATATTACATGTGTTTCACATATATTTATTATTACTGAAATAAAATAGTACAATCGTTAAAATAATACCTTGTGCAAAAAACAATGGTATAAATGTGAAGTATTTCCAGTGTTAATTTGGTTTAATTATAGAATAAATATAATTTAATTTACTCAATTGGTGCAAAACTTATTGGAAATTTTTTCATTTCATTTTATAATCATTATTTGCACCACACATCTTTTACTAATAGTTATACTTTACTCTAAAAATGTATCAACTTGTTGCGATATATTCTTGGTATATGCGTTATAAAATAATATTCTTTAGCGTGATAACGTTATCATTATGGTTTCGGTATGAAATTGGTAAAATAAACTGAGTTAGACAAATGTGTGAAATTATAATGCAGTGGAGTTTTGATGTAGAAAAAGTAAAAATCTATTTCATGCGTAGTTCAGTTGCCACTAAATTGAATAATAATATACATAGACAATATAATTTTACACTCAATATCAATTACATGTGGAGGTAATATTTGATTAATATAGAAATTAATTATTCAAAGTCACATTTTAATTGTTATTTTTTGATTAGATAATTTTGACAAACTATTATAAACAGCATTTCAGTAGCTACCAAATTCACATTTCGTTTACAGTATAAAGCTGGTGTACTTTAAACTATTAGGGAATAATTAAGCAAACTTTTTTGTTAAGTTTCAAATTCCTAATCTACAATTTATTATTAATATTAATAATAATAATTTACTTTAGGATCCATAGAGCTATAACAACCCAAAACTGGATAATAATTTGCTCCAATATCTGCCGGTGGTTCGTGGCTACCATCTGGGTAAACCCTCTTATCGTTTTTCTTCCAGTTAGGCAAATAATCGTGATTCCAATGTTTCCATGCACCATCGAAGTTTTGTGAACGATACCAAGCATAATAAAATATATGAATATTATAATTAGGTACAACATCGATTGTGTTGTTCAAACATGGCAGGATTCTATTCCTCATACGTCTTGACATTCTGGCTATTTCGTTAATAATAATTTTTTCTTGCATTTCGTTGTATTTTCTGTCGTTAAGTTCTTTTTGCGACTCCATGTTCTGAGCCATAATCACTGAATCCTGACCTTGCTGACTTGCAATAGTGCTCCATTCGACCGCAGGAGTTACAGCGTGCGGTTGGCATTTTATTGATTCTAATGGTGACAATTTAACTATTATAACTGTTGCCATAAGCGTTGAAAGAATAAGCACGATGGCAGACAAGTAAAAGCATCTTCTTAGTGATACAATGCTTGTTATACTGCTGAACATATTGTGAGATCCAGTCTTTACTTCAAATGTTTCACAAAATGATTGTGTTACTTTTTTAATCAAGTTATACATATGTTTATACTTTAAGTTCACACGTTCAAAATATATAGTCCTTAATTAATCTCAGTGTTTGTGTAATGCTCTTTCCTTTCTTCTAAACTTCGTTTGATGTTTTATTTGTCGTTTATTTATATCATAATCTGCAAAAATGCCAAATTATATATATTATTAATAAAATTAGGTTCACTTTAGCACATATTAGATTAATTATTATCTTAAAACAGTTCTTTAAATTTTTATATGTTTGCATAACATAAATTACACAATTATTATATGTTAACAAAAAGAATTAGTTTGTTTTTTAAAAAATTCAATGATAAAACTGGAAAAACACTACCACCATTATGCTTCAACATAATTAAAGAATGTATTAAATATATATAAAAAATTGCACTAGTTTTGAATTTAAAAACAGATGGTATTCTTTAACCGTTCAAAAATTATTCATACTTTTTATTATTCTAATTTTTGGATATTAATAATGATGTTAGCAAGTTTTGAAAAATATAACAATATACATCAAAAGTTATGTTGTATTTTGATGCAATGTTATATAATCCATTGTAATTATATAATGTACATAATTTATATATTGAGCGTCGTGTACCAATATATCCTTTGAATTATGTTTTTAAAACTAAACATTATTTATAAATAGTATTTATACTATTCATTAAGTTTAATAAATTATTAAAATCTGTACAATGAAATATTAAATCTATAAATACTAATTCTCAAATATTCATCACTTCTTATTATATAATTTATATTTATTTTTAGAAAATATTTCATTAAAAAAAAACAGCTATATGAATATATTCCAATTTTTTTTTACTTTTGCCCACCAGCATTCCCAAATAATTTTTTTGACATTTATATTTCTCATTTAACTATGGTTAGCCTATATTAGTTAAATATTTATCATTGCTTCTACACGATATGTAGAAGCGATGAATGGAAGCTTCTACATGCTCTTAAGCAATAAATTTATTTAACTTATTTCTGAGTCTTTTTCAAACTTTGTAATGTCTGAGTAAGTCTATTAAAAGGTAGTTTAATAAAGCCTGCACAGATTATGATCAGGATTTATATGCATGATAGTTTATAGAACCTTCAAAGGAAATCTTTAAAGACAACCTATACAAAGTTTATAAAAGTTTCCATTCTAATATATATTAATTCATGCAAAAAAAAAAAAAAAGAAATAAAACAAATAATTCAAACTTGGTACAAAACTCACAAAGCAAGATTGGCCAAATTTAAACAAATTAAATTTGATTAAAATCTGAAGAAACAATTATTAACATTTAATTTAAATGTTTATGTTGAGAAATGTTAATCTAAAAGTTTATCTCTTTATATACTTTTCTTCAGTTATCAATAATTCATGTACCATATGAAGTAGATTCATTCGTTTTCAAATTCAAATAGAAATAAGTTTGTATATTCATTTTTGGTCGAAAAAACTTGTATGAAACAAGTATGTATGTTGCACCCCTGTGAAGATACCACCTATGTCCTCTATTTATAAATCAAATTGTTCTATTATTTTAAAGACCTTTAATCAGCTTGAAATAAATATATAAAGAGCGAAACTAATACTTTAATCTCCGGAATATGTGAAAAATTCGAATTTCAAATATTAAAATATAAATCTAAGCCACTTAAGAAATGTAACATAAATTGATATTTTTCTGAAAAGCTTGTGTCAAACTATTTTTAATCTTTTATTTTGAAAGTGGATGTACTACTAACTTTTACTTTGAAAGTGGATAATATATTTATCGATATATCACTTAAAAGTTGTTTCGTAACCGAATATTATCCTCAAATCTCTATTAGAGGTAACAGTTTTGAAATATGTTGTATTTTAATTGGATAAGTTTACTTTGTTTTGTCTAGCTTTATAAAAAAATTAGTTTAGCACTTTTTAGTAATTAGATATCATCAGTATTGTAATAATAATAAACTAAATCTAAACATTAATGGAAAAATTCATATAATATTGACATCAACACAATATAATATATTACAGAAGATATATAAATGTTTATATATGAATTCATTTACTGGTAAGAACTAAGAACAAAAATAATTTACTTTTTCATTCTAAGATGGAATTATTATAAAATGTATCATTTTACACTTATTTAATTAGAGATAAATTCTACTTTTTCATGCAGATAATGTAAAAGCACTTTTCTACCAGTGAAGCACACAAATTATTGAAAACAAGTTAATTTTATTTCTACTGAACAGGTATTTAAGAAAAAAAAATTTAAATCAAGTTTTTAGAAAACCATGTATATGATATGAGT